>JAHWXV010181341.1:0-14181 GCA_024586415.1 Phrixothrix hirtus
TGTAGTGTTGAATGTATCCCCAAAATTAGTATTAAAAATAAGTTACATATTTTAATTTAATCTTGAAAAATATAGGTGTGCAAATACTTTATGGTCCCACAGTATACTTATATATATATATATATATATATATATATACATACAGCCATACATACAAAACCTTTCCAACTAATCATGTTCATTAGTTTCAACCTTAGCATTTGTATTTGGTTCACTTTTAACAGCCGAATAGTCAATATCTTTATGCATCCGTTCCATATGTCGCGCCATGTGCATCTTTTGTTTAGCCTTGTAAATACAGTAAGGACATTTAAACTGAGGATCTTTTCCACATTCCCATTTTTGGTGATTTCGGAGAGAACTTTTTAACTTATAAACACGTCCACAAACAGGGCAATCAAACCCAGTGCCATCAGCAGGAACTTTTAGATTTTTAGATTTAGATGGTAAACTGAGATCAAGAGTTCCTTTTGACATCGAGTAGAGCATTGATTTCTTCATGCTTTCACGCATTAGAAAAAGTGGTAGCGATAGATGTGAAGGCCATCGCTCCCAGGGACGTACAGTTTGTGAGTCTTGAGCTGAAACAATTGAATAAATTAGATTAAGTAAACTATATAATAAGCATATTATATAATATCGAAAAAATCTAAAAAAAAAGTACTAAATCAAACCATAAATAATATAAACAAAACATAATGAATTCTATAAAAAAAATTGTGATGAAAAATCTAAAAGAATTTATAAAATAAAATAAAATTCGATACACACGGGTAATTATTAGAAAAGTAAACAATCAAATATTATACGGTATTCTCTATAGAACGTACTTACCTACCTAGTTTTGACTTAAGTCTAGGAGTTACAGATGTTTAAATCTAATTTTTGCATTGCTATCTATTGCAATCATAATCGAACAGGACTTCCCGAAGTTACTTGTTCAAGCTTGAAGCTTATACATACCGCATGTAAACGATCGATCAACAAATAGGACTTCAATTAGTAATAAAAGAATTGACTGCATTTTACTGTAGCTAAAAAGTGATGCGTATACACTAAAAAGTTTCGTCACTATTTAAAGCAAACAGGTTTAAATCATATCATATTTCTCTTACAACATATGTACATCGATTTCTTTAAACGTAACACTACGAAAAGAATTTAAAACACGCACGTAATACAACTTCCAACACTATTTTGATACCATTTCTATTGAAGCTTTACACCGTTAACGTTGTTAGGATGTATGACTATTATTAATTTACTACCTGTATAGTACCAAACAGGACAAAAAATAGCAATTAAGACAGTCATTTTTTTTATTTATCATGACACCAGAAAATAATGCTCTCATGCAACAATCCATAAAAATAGGAAAAAGGTATCGATATCTTAGTATTATGATTTACATATTACAAATGCAATCGTTCAGATGTACATGTATTGGTGGTCAATGAACAAAACGATCGTTTACATACGGTATATGCATAATGTTTTTAGAATTATTTCGATAGTTTTAGTCACATCACTAGTTTTTAAATTAAACTAATTTTAAATTTGGGGACCCTCCTTTTTTGATACTACGAATGGGAGTTCCTTCTTGTCTATAGAAATAACGCTGACTAAAATCAATGAAATTAACACCACTGCAATTCTGCGGTAAACGAGGGGCTACAGCTAAAATTTGTAGTAACTATTGGATGTTGAAACTGGTTATATACACTGTTACCAAATTTATATTTTGATGCTTGTTTTAGACTTTGTGCCTACTAATTTTGTATATACTAAATGGATGTGAGCCATCTATTAGTAAATTATAGAAATACAAATTTATTGTGTACTGCAGTAAAAACCACACTCAATAATAAAAATTATCAATAAAAGGTAAATATAAAAAAAATTAATTACTTACTACAATTAGACATTTTCTTTGAATAAAAACATTAAAAATGTCCATAACCTCTAAACAAACACTATTAAACAACAAAGAAGTGAAGTTGTTATTATAATCTAGTTAAATTATAAATATCGTTTAGCATAGAGTTTGTACGTTTAAATGTTGCATTTTAGTAATTTAGGATAATTTACTGGAGAAAGTCTCGTTTATAATTAACAAATGTTGCCAATTAGCGACGTTTTGTTTATTAAATCAATGAACTTGATACATATCTATCAAATTCTTTAAAAAGTCATAAAACATGTAACAGTTAATTTAGATAACTTGTATTTTTCTTATAATTTCGTAAATTCGTGGGGTTTAATTTAATCAGCTTATAATTGTCTTCTGATCTTGACGTGAATTAGGTTACTATTGATACGTTTTACTTTTGCATTGTTAAAATTAATTCTCGAATAGAATATGCGTTGAATTTGTATTCAATTGATTAGGTCCTGCAATGGTTCGGTGTTGAACGTTATTTAGCTTAAATCAGTTTTTGAAATATTTACATTCCTTGCTGCAGTAAAGACCTAAAATTAAATTAATTCTATTAGGCTTTATTAGAAATTAGGATGTATCAGCCGAACTATCTTTAGGATTTCTTTTTAACAATCCAATTAATTTTGTATTTTCTTAATTTAACGTAGTAAGTTAAGATATTTTATAAATTTTAAAAATCAAATTCTTAGATTTTAAAAAACTTGTTTCAGTTACATGTAATTCCTTATCACAGTCAGCACATGTTAGGATTTATATTACTGAATGCCTACATCTATAAATTTAAAATTTTCCAGGTTATTTGTCCTTTTTAAATTGTAATATTTATCAGTGTTATTTTAATATCTATTTATTACAATTAATTCTAACGAAGCAATTTTATATAATTGTTTTGATTATAATTACATTATATGTTGTGTGTGTATATGTATGTGTATATATACACACATACACACACACGCGCGCGCGCGTAGGGTTTCCCAAAAATAAGTAACACCACACAAACTGTTGGTACCTAACGATTTGTACAACAAAATTTTCCTATGAATCTTTTTCAAAAACGCATAGTTTTCAAAATATTAATAACCGTAATATTAAGTTCAACCCTAAAATGCGCGCCGTGTCTGTTAGTAATATCGATGCCATTGATTTACATTGCTCATCGTCATAACTTGTATTATGGAACCTGTTTGTTTCTAAAATACTTATTCCAGGAGATAATGTTAAAAGGATTTTATGTTACTTTACCTGACATGCCTATTTTAAAACGGTATTCCTTAACCTCCGGTACACGAATTTAACATGTAAGAGAAAAGTTTAAAAATCATTTTTACAAAACAAAATAAATAAATAAGCATTATATTATTTAGTAGTTCTTGATGTGTACAATAGTAATTTTTAGGGAATAATATTTTTACAGGTTCACGTAAACATAATTGCTTATTTTGTTTTAGAGTATCCCTATTGAACACGTTACAAATTTGAAAACAAAATTAATTAAACTGATAGAGAGTTATTGCAAGCGATGCGGTAATACTGCATGCGTTATTTTATAAACGGAGCATGCGCAGATAACATTAATTTCTGCGGTGCTGTAATAACTTACCGGACGCTGTTATTTACGTCCATATAACGTTACATTATTATTCTCCGCTATTGAATTTCGGGTCTCATCAACTAAAGTAAGCCATCCCGAATCTCAAAATTAACATAAACTTATTATTATTTATAACGGTTATATTATATGTACCTATGTAAGTATACAGGGTATTCCAGATAATATGACATTCCTTTTAAGGGATTAAATCAGACCTTATAGACACACCAATAAGCCTAAAATTAAAAGCAATACGAATACTAAAAAATTCTTTTTTCTAATAATGACGAGTCGACATGCTTTGAAATATGGCAAATATCATCGAGTAAGTATTTTTTACTAAATAAACATTTTCGTAGTAGAGCAGAATTGCACGAGTTTATTTTAACTTTTGAAACAGACGAATAAAAACAAGACCGTAAAATGATCCACCTTTTTAAATGACAGTAACCAAAATCTTGATAAACGAAATTATGCAAATTTACGTCAGTTATTAGATGCGTTTCGTTGACTAACCAGTGTTTTAATAATAAAAACGAAATTTTAAATTGTGCCCATCTACACCGTGTTTAACTGATTGTTGCTTTTACATTAATAAAATAAAAAATCTATCAAAGTCGTGCTTAGCTATGCATTCAAAACAATGGTGATTCATTTGAATATTTTGTATGAAGATATTTTAACGGTAAGTTTTGTAATATCAATTTTGTTCCTGGTAAAAATCTTTAAATTATCAAACAGTTAAATTTAACTTTTAGGTTACCCACTTTATTTACCTTTACATTCAATTCATTTAACGTTACCTAGAAGCATCCATTGCAATAATGCTAAGAGTAACGCGCGGCGTTATTAAAATGGCGTGGTGTAAATACCGTACCGCATGCGATATTCAGATTTGCAGTAAGTCTTTAATTTCATATCTATAAAAAAAAAATTAGAATGTTTTTTAATAGTTTTGGTAGCAAGCAATGAAGCAATCAATACTTTTAAAAATTAAATAATAAAGTCTAACAACTGAATTACAATTGTAATGTAATTATTGTAATTTATGAAAGTAAACAACGCCAAAGACTTGTATAGATCACAATACTAGAAGCACGTCCTAAAAATCATAGTGTTTTTATAAGCATAACAGATATCAGTAGTAAATTGTGACTATTGTTCAATTCATAATTCCTTTTATTTGTAGACAGAATTGTATTTAGAGCAAAGTATATCATTTAGATTGTGAAAATTTAAAAATAGTTTTTGAAAAAAATTAAAAGAAAATTTTACTCTTCAGGTTATACGGTTTGCGTTTGCGCGCGCGCGAGTGTGTGTGCGCGCGCGCATGTGTGTGTACATGCGTGCGTGCGTTTATGGGTGTACATACGTATATAAAATATCTTAACATTTGTAACACAGAATACATGTCAAATCCTATCTTTATAATGTAACAATTTGTATGATTTATCTTGTTTCAATTCGTAGTATATAATCTTTAGAAATAGAAATTATGCAGCGTGCTTCTCAAAAGTTTCACATTTGACTTTACAACAATGCCATTTAATTTCGATATGCATGTATGATTTCACCATTTGCTTTTAAAGAATTTTTGAAAAGTTCAGGTGGATAAGTGATCACTATTTATCTGATATACCTGTAGAGGGTATAGCATCCAAGATATCTCTAATTTTATGCAACAGGCATTACTTTAGCTTCTTTGAAAGAACACCGCCAACCTGCATCTATCACCAACATTTTTGAGCTGCCTGATGAATGTTATTCTATTGCAGTAAAAGGTAAATATCCTTCTTGATCTATCCTTTCAGCCTGTATTTATGAGAAGGATTTCGTTTTTTTTCTTTCAATGTTTACGTCATATTTGTGCGAACTGTATGTTGCAACATTTTAGAAACACAACTGCAAAGCACTAAACGAAAGAGAGGGGCATTGGCAGTTAAGGTTTGCTACTTTCTCTTAGCCTATGCGAAATACAGGTAAGGGAGTATTGTTTTCGTCCAAAATTTTCGCAGTTTTAGTGGAAATATGTTTTCAAATTCACCGAGTTCGAAAATCATATTTTTAGAAATTGATGTGTATGCGTGGATGAGTGCTCGCGTGCGTGGGCGCCCCGGCGTGGGCGCGGACCAGCAGGCAGCGGCATGTGTGCGTGCGTGTGTTTGTGTGTGTGCGCGCGCGCCTGTGTGTGTGTGAACGAGCACGCGCTCTTTTACGTGAACTCTGCGGTTTCTTTGGAAAAAATGCGTTAAAGCGTGTTATCTTAGAAAGCCCCTGGAGTTATGAGTTATGCAGCATTTTACGTGTTTAGTAATTTGGATGGATAACTGGCGAAATTATTAGCAAAATACATATAATTATTATTTTAATGATTTATGTACGCTAGTTACATTTCTATTCTTTCAATTGATAAATTATTTGTTGTTACAGTAAAATTCAATTATAAAGCTTTAGTGTGAATGTATGAGAAAATAATTAATATTACTAACTTTGAATTAAATTTAAAGTAGGTAGGAGAAAGTCGTGTGTTGTCTCAAACAGATGTTTTTTCTTGCAATTGATCTATGATCCTTTTGTTACTACATCTTTTGAATGCATTTAAAATGAAGTAAGTTTTAATGTAATTTGAATATTTGTACCACTAACAGTCTTATTTTTATTAAAATAAAATCTTGACTTATAAATTAGAACTCCAATACGCATTTTTTATCTACAAGTGCTGTTTACTATTTTTTGAGTTATTCATCTATTTTGTTGTACATTACTAAAGGATAAGTCGATTTATTACGATTTAAATAAAAAAATTAAGTAGTTGAAATAATTGTCCCGAATCGAACATAATTCGCTACGTTGACAAATAGAGAAACCGTTATTGTAATTTTTGCCTACCAAATTTGAAAGCCGTCACCTACTGTACTCTGGTGATAAAAGAACAAATTTTTGAAAAAATGTCCGAAATATTGTCAATAAATATCTAACCTACATTTCGATACATACTGTTTTTAAGATAAAAGCAATTCCCGATTTTGTAAATCAAAGAAAGTCACAATTTTCATTATCAATTTAATACTATGCATAGGCTTGCTGTTAGAAAGCACATGAACCAGACATTTCATAGGAGATGGATGGGCCGTATGGGTCCCATTCCATGCCTGCTAGGTTTCCCAACCTAACAAAAGTTTACTGTATACAAACCCCTGTAAATAATACAGCGAACTGAACAATGTCAAACAATTCGAGCATAACCGGACTTGTTAGATAGGGTGCAAAGTTCCTTCTTCAGCAGATGTAGATACTGTGTCGAAATAGAAGGAGGACATATCGAACATCTTTTGTGAGAATCGTCTTCTGTAGAGTTAAACGCTAAAAAGTATAAAAAAATTTACAAAAACGAAAATCGCTCTTATCTTGAAAACGGTGCTATGTGGATTCATGTCTATTAAGACTTTTTTTACTTGTTTTAGGTCTTACTATATGTTCTTTAAATATTTAAACATTTTTAACACTCTGTTTTTACCAATTAAACTATTATATGGAACCACGTATTTAGTAACTCTATTTTCGTAAATATCACGATTGGCCAACTTTATTAACGAGTTAAAATAAAAGTTAAAACTAGTATCTATCATTGATTAAATAATACACAATTTATTGCACAAGATAATACTCTTAAATGCTTTTAAATCATGATGGTAACTTTCTGAACAAAGTCATCGTTGCTGGCATGCAGGACGTCGAAGTCATAAATGAATTGTTGATTGTTTAATTTCCTATTTGTTTCAATTGTGATTCTCCAATACATAATACTGTGTATCGAAATTGAATTAAACTTGCTTTTATTTTAATGTATTTATTTATTAATACGGAATATACGTTTTTATTACTATTTTGCTATATATAAATGGATATATACAGAGCGACCCATCGAAACCGAAACGAATAGAATAACTCCAGCAAAAATGACAGTTTAAAAACCCAAAAATACGTTCATATTTATTGGAATGGGGATATCTTTCCATATAAAGTACTTGTTCTTAACTTCAGTCCTCTAGATGTAGGTGTCAACTCCTCAAAAACCTCAAAGGGGAAGTTGGATTAAATGATATATCCTTAAAAAACCTCTTTAAGTACTCTTTGTCACGATAGAATTTTTTTTTAATTTGAAAGATTGGTTCGGAAGATAATAGGGCAAGCATACGGGTTCTGTCAATTCAGTTATATGTTCCTTCATTTCATTCGCATATAACGGTATAACAGTAATTAAAGATTCAAATTAAACAATTAAAAACTAAAAATGATTAACAATTAATGTTGAAAATAAAAGAAAGAAAACAAAAAATTAAATTATAACTCCAAACTACTTAATGAGATTGAGAATATTGTTGTTCCTAATACTGTGTTTAGGTCATTATAAGTTAAAGATGTAGTTACTATTAATGATCGTTTTCCGCATAACATATGGTACTGTTCAATCCTAGAAGTCTCAAAATGTCTTAATGGTCTAGCGGTTATGTAAAGATAAATATAGCTAAAAGCGAAGGTCAATAATAGTATTGTTAAATAATTTACCCAAAAATTAAATTGAGTGATTACGTTTTAATTTTTCAAGTTTGCCGATATTCAGCTCTAATGGATGAATAGGAAGAATATTTATTTATTTACTTTAGTCAATAGATGTATAATCCAAATACAGGCCACAGATTATTATAAATTGCAAGTGAACTATAAAATTAATACATATTCAATATAAACAAGTCAAAAATACAACTAGGTAATAAAAATTTTGGAAAATTATCTATGCATTACAATTAGGTATTTAGATACAATAGTTAACTGTTTTGTGTAAGTTTGGCACATCAAAATGAAAATTTAAATGCTGTACTCATTCATAACGTTTTTCTCCGCCTCTTTTAATTTTCTAGTTTGAATAATTATAGCGATATTAAGAGAACATCAATCTCTGTGGTATATTGATTAAACATGTTACACATCCTATTTATTGGAAAATTTAACAAATAATTGGTCTTGGCCGTTTCCATATATAAAATATTTGGAAATATTGAATAATAAGTGAGCACCTTAAATCCTACATATATAGGGATTGAGGAACTGCCAATAAGATGATGAATTAACTTATACATAAATATAACCTCAAATAAATTCCGGTAAAAGTGAAACATTAAACTCTTTTTTCAAGTCATCAGAGGGAATATTACGAATATATATTCCGTTTTTTTGAAATATAAAAGCCTTAAAAATCACTTCTCTAACTTTTCAAGTTCGTTGATAGATTTTAAATAGAATGGTACTGTAGATACCTACAGTCTATTAACAAGAAATTCATATAAAATAGAACAGTTCTAGAAAAAAATCGAAAATGTCAACCTTTTCTGAACTGGAGGTAAATATTAATACTAATAAAAACGTCTAGACAAATTCTACGTATTGTAAATCAATAGCATATTATTTTAATATCAAATTACATTTGTATATGTTCACTTCGTATGCACTAACCTATTCCAATATAGGTCACTGATATTAATTTATTTATTTATATCAAACAGACGATGCCCAATAACAGGATGTTGTGTACAATTATTGATAATAGAAAAATATTACAAGTTAACTTAAGTGGATTAATTACCTGAACTGCATTTAATAGCGGTATAATTTACTTAAAGCCTAAATAATATGAAACGTTAATTGCACCGTAACGCATTTTTAAACCTTTGTACGTTCGAGTCAAATATATCAATATCTCCTTCGAAGTTATTATACGCATTTAAAATGTGAATAACAGGAGAATTAAGTGTATAATTTGTTTTGAGGCAATTATATGAAAACGAAGTTGTTTAACGAGTAGATTTGGTGAGTACTTTTATATGTATGCTTTGTAAAATATACGTATCATTTAACAGTCCATTTATTATTTTAAAAAGAAACATAATTTGTAAATAATTTCTACGGTTTTGTAATTTAGTAAGTTACGTAGTTTCTCACTAGATCCTTCCCATTTAGTTTTGGTCAAGATAAAGTAACAATATCAAAGAAACTTGTTTTAAATTCTATCGATACGAAGCATTTGATATGTGTAAAATGGGTTCCAGATAATAGATAGGTATTGAACTCTCCTACGTACTAAGCTAAAAAACAAATCGAAAGAGTTTTTAAATTTTTAAATTCATATGTTCTGAAGATAAAACCCAATCTCTTGTATGCATCATTAATAATTTCATCTAAATAATTATTAAAATTTAACATAGTGTCATGTTAAATTCCTAAATATTCTACTTCATTTACTCGTCTTAAATCATAGCTATCCATTTTATAATTTCAATGTTTGTCTTTTTTCTGCTATATGTCACGCAAATACATATTTTTAGATTAAACATTAGTTTGTTTCTTATTGACTAAGAGTATCTGAGTCGATATCAGATGGAAGTAAATAACACTGATCCGTAGTTTTAATTTCATGAAATAGTTTTAAGCCATCTCCGTACATTAGAAAATTAGAATATTTTATTTCGTTAGATATATTACTTACAAATAGTAAAAATAATAATGCGCCCAGGTTAGAACCCTGTGATACGCCAGAGTTAACCAAAAATTGTTTAGACTTAAATCCATAACACTCTAGAAACTGCCGTCTTCGACATAAATAAGTAGTAAAAAGTTTAAGTAATTTATTACTGAAGTCAATTTTGGAAAGTTTTTTGAGAAAAATGAAGTAATCGATCTTATCAAATGCTTTGCAAAAGTCCGTATAACTAATGTCAAGCTGGTTTCTCCTGTGCATTGATTCAAAGCCAACCTGTGTAAAGTGACAGAGAATGGTTCCAGTCGATCTCCCAGCCATAAATCCATGTTGATGATCGCTAATTATGTTTTTAACTTGTACGTATAGATTTTTGTATAAAACGGATTCAAATATCTTTGAAAATATAGACAAAATTGAGATTGGCCTATAATTTTCAATTTGATTGCGTTTACCACTTTTGTATATATGACAAACCTTAGATATAGTCCATTTTCTGGGAAGCTATTCAGTTGTAAGGACAAATTCATTATTTTTAACAAAGGAACACTCGGTATTCGGCACATCCCTTCACTATATAAACTGGTACGTCATCGGGGCCAACCGACTTGTTGTTTTAATTTTTTTATGGCATCTAACACTTCACCAATATCGAAATGTAATTGAATTCTGCGAGATTTCTCGAAAATCTATTTGAGAAATATGCACCAAATGTGAGTAAACACTTTCAAAATACTTTGCGAAAGCATTTACTATTTCTTGTCCACTTCCAAGCTTTTGATCACTTTTACCATACATTATTTTAGGTAAACCAGACCTTTTTTTTATTTCTTACACAGATCCATACCATATTAGGATCATCTATGATATATTGTACAACGGAATTTAAATAATTAATGTTATGCTTCCTTTATATGCTCTTTTATTTTCATTCGAACTATCTTAAATTTATTTTGTAAACTAATAGAGTATCTAAAATTTGAATTACGTCTTAGATTAGTTTTATGCTTAATTAATTTAATTATTGAGCTATTAAACCAGACAGGATATTTTTGTTTATGTTGGGACAGTTTGTTAGAATATATCGTAGAGTATTCTAAAATTTATCGACCATGCTATTTACATTATTGTCCTCGATTTCAGTTAACCAATTAGTAGTTTCAACCAGTTCATATAGTAGGGGATAATTAGCTTTTTTTTAAATTGAATATAATATTCGGAGAAACACTTATTATTTTCTTAGGTTTAGTTTTTAGGTTAATGTTCATACTTAAAGCAGGATGATGGGTATCTGCAATAGACGTTAAGTTGTTTTCTTTTGTAACAGCTAACTTAAGATTGGTTAGTACAACATCTAAAATCCGTTCCATATCATTTACAATGCAATTTTCTTGTTTCAAATTCACAAAATCTAAAAAATTTTAATGACCTACAGTTTAATTTGTTTATAAACAAAAATTTCACATTAAATTTTAAACATGTTTAAGTACATTAAAGGCCATGTCCAAATTGCTATAAGAAACATAATTTTGATATTTCCTTTTCATAACATAATTTTGTTCTATTTTATGTTATTTCTTGTTATTGGGTGTGGTTAGGTCTTACAATGCTGTGTTAAAGTTTATCGGTGGATTTTAAAATAACCCTGTATAATAAACCAATTATTCATGTTGAAATTGTTTCAAATTATTTGGTATTTTAGGTTTCTGCTCTTAGTTTGTAAGTTATTTTCACCATAACTGGATCATATTTGAAATTTCTACAGATAATTGATATTATAGACTCTGATCAAGTGGGTAAAATTAGGTCCCAGAAACGTTAGTCATTAAAATAATACTTGTTTCAGTACTACAAATATGAAACAAATTCTAGAAACTACTGTTAGTAGCAAATGATATACACTTAAATATTTTATATTCTCTACAAACACAACGTTTTCGCCGTTAATATTAATTTTTTTGGTTCTAATTGGTTTTTGTATTTACGGAAATTCAGTTTTGATGTTATTATAATACTTTTAGTTTTATTTACTTTTAATTTATTGCGTTTAAACCGTTTGATAAATTATCTAAATCTTCATTACTAATTTAACTTTTCATCCTACGTATTACCAGAGAAAAATAGTAAAACATCATCTGCGAAAAGATTTATTTTGCAATAGTGAACAATAGGTGTTGTGTCATTCATATAAATAATAAAAATCGGGAGTCTCAATACACTTTCCTGCGGTACACCACAATCTAGTTGGAGTTCTTATGATAGCTTTTTATTAAATTTAATATTTGAAATCGCTTGAATAAATATTTCTTAAACAAATTAAGAACCATGTTTCCAATTTTATAACATTGAAATTTTCCCAAAAGGATATTAATATTAACAGTTTTAAATGCACGTTTTAAATCGATAAATACACTAGCACATATTTATCGTTATTTTAGATGTTTCCAACCAGATATAATAAACTGAACAGCGTACTCACGTGAATGTTTAGTGCTAAAACCAGACTGCACCTCTGTAAACAAATTATTTGATTCGAAGTGTTAATTATTTGCTTATAAAAAACTAATCCGAAAATTTTTTTACAATAAGGTAACATATTAATTGGGCGTCTCTCACTAACTATATTGGTTCCGTTAACTTTTGGAATCGGTACCACAGTTGCTATTTTAAGTATTTTTGGAAACTTCCCTGTAGAAATTGATGTATTAATCAAGTGAAGATGTGAATATCCAATACTATTAAAAATTTGTTTGTCTGTTTTTTTTTGTTTTTCTTGCCGAACACGAAAATAACGACCGAACAAATCAAAACGAAAGGGTTTATAGATAGAACAACAAAAGTTTTTGCAAACTTCCAAAGCAGTATCGCCAACTTCACAGACATACATGATCCTTATTTAGACAAAAGGAATGTTTGTAAAGCTACCGTTGAGTTGTAAAGTGTATGGTCTATTCACAAACATTGTGATAAAATGGACACACTGAATACACGGTGAATTGTAAGGAAAGTGCATAACTATGGGAGCGTGTACTACTCATAAGCTTAAACTAGAAAACCAAACAGTTGTAATCCGATTTTTATTTGTTTTGGAGCTAGAGTATTAATAGTTCTTGAAACCGAAGTAAATCAAAGACACATTTTGATTAGAGTACGCCAGTACATCTCGATATCCTCTATTTGTCAACTAACCCCACAAATAAATGTATTTGTCCTTAAGAATCGCGTAATAAGAGAACAATAATTAGAATTTTTACGAACCAATCTACAACTATTGGAAGATGTCCCTTTAATGATAAGAATAACCATGTACTATACTAGTATGTAATTCGAACCTTCCAAGGCCGGTGGGTTGGACATGTGGTTTTAATAGTTGAGCACGAAGATTTCCAGACCATACACCGTTAGATTTTTTTGTGGGGTTGGATCAAAAGCAGATAATCTAAATGCACTGAACCATCGTATTTAGAATGCGGCGAACCGCATAAAGAAACATCAAGTTAAACTTAAGGAATCAGTACCTGCTGTTCGCAAATGGACTAAAAAATGTCTGGAGGTCGACGTAAACATCTTTGAAGACTTCTTAGCCAAAACTTGCCAAAGATAAACTTTATGGATGTAATTTTTGATAAGTGTTTTTAATTTATTTTGATTTCAAAAACCTTTAAGACGCTGTAACTCCAAAATAAATAAAATGCGGATTAGAATTTTTATGTTTTTTAGTCTTATATCTACGTAGTACACTAGTACACGCTCCCGGAGTTATGCAATTTTTCTCCCGCATGGCCCCATTTAAAACGTTTTCAGAACAGTACCGTTTCAAAGAATCGTCTATTTCTTTAGATCAAACGAAACAAGTTGCTTGTAAAACGTAGTCGTTAACCCAGTTGTAATACTTCACTACTACTTTGTTGCTCTGATGAAGGAATAAATAACGCAAACCAAAAATATCTAATTGTGTAATTGCATAAATTACAACTTCCCATTCCTTTATGTTTTATAAGTAACCAAAAGTTTATATATATATATATATATATGTGTGTGTGTGTGTGTGTGTGTGTGTGTGTGTGTGTGTGTGTGTGTGTGTGTGTGTGTGTGTGTGTGTGTGTGCGCGCG
>JAHWXV010181345.1:0-11068 GCA_024586415.1 Phrixothrix hirtus
ATACTTAATTACTTTTTATTTAAATCTATAAATTATTTTTGCTTTAAATGAGCTCAAAATTTAATTTTAAAGCTCTTAGTACATGTATAAAGGAAATTATGAATGGATGAACTATTTATGCTTTTAAATTAATTTTAGAGTTTACAATTACGGCGTATAGGAAAGTAACTTACGTCAATAAATTCTAATTAAATTTAAAATGTGTAAGAGAAAGTCGTGTGTTGTGTCACACCAGATTTCTTTTACAATAGATACCGGGTCTAGTTATTTAGTTATCTCTGAATCTTACTATTCAAATTTTTTTAAAACTTATACAATTATTAAGACTAATAAAGTCTTTAAATTGTATAATGGCCAACAAATTATAACAATAGGTTATATTACTTGTAAATTTTCTTTTAATGAGATATGTAATAATTTGAACATTTATATAACTAGAGATGCTAAAGAACCACCTGTTTTAGGTTGAGATTTTTTTAATCCATTTCAGTTGAATGGTGATCAGCTAAATTTTATACGTTTTTCTGGAAATTTAAATAAATTGATTAAAAAATATAGTAAAGTTTTTGAGCCTTCTCCAGGGACATTTACTAGAGGCTTTATTTCAATTAAATTGAAATCAGATGATGTAACGTGGTTACGCTTTATGTGAAACCGTTACAGGTACACACGAAAAAACACCTGTGCGTCCCAGAGCTTTTGGCGCTTGTAATTACTTCGAGCAGTAATGAATATAAGATGCTTTACAATAGAGATTGCAGGATTCTTATATTCATTAAACACAAACAATCAATACATACGAAAATTATATATAAGTGGACTGTAGGAAATGATAACAAATTTAAGTACAAGAAATTACCTTAAGATTTGTAAGGTGGTAGAGATGGATATTTGTTCTTCAAGGTGATCCGATAGCGATATCCAGATGATACTGTGTTTAAACCTAAAAAACGAATACATCAGACAAAAAAATGGGGCGCGCGAGGTTGATATAGAGCTGTATAACTTAAATATACTTTAGAACCTAACAGAATTAAAACTACTTTGATTTTATATACAAAGCGCCAACATGCCGCCGGCCTTTAACCAACGCATAATGGTTCAAAGGGAAGAAAGAAGAGCAGTTACGGCAGTCGAAAGAGCTAACGACAGGACGTGAGTATTCGCCTTTTGAGGTGCGAACGCGAGCAACCCATACCACGTCATCCAATCCAGGAAAGAGCCTGATAACCCGACCGAGTGGCTATTGAATTGCAGGAGAATTGGTTTCCGAAATTACGACCACATCATTAAGGTGAAAGTTAGGGTTTTGAGTATTCCATTTGACGCGCTTCTGCAAAGTTGGTAAATACTGCAAGTACCAGGCATTCCAAAACCGTTGAGTCAAGCATGAATCAGTTGAAAACGGTTCAACCGATTATCTGGCGGTGAGTGGTCTAGGTATTAAAAAATGAGCTGGTGTGAGAATCGATAGATCATTGAGATCGGACGACATTGCGAAAAGAGGCCGAGAATTCAGGATTGAATCAACAATAGCAATCAACGCAGTGAATTGAATTAAACTGATCGTATTAGTACCAACAAAACGCTTAAGGTGGTGCTTAACATCTTTAACGACACCTTCCCAAAGCCCGCCAAGGTGTGGGTTAGACGGTGGAAAAAAATGAAAAATCAATACCTTGTGACGAAACAAATGATAGAATCCAGTTTTGATTATTAGAGTCACTTAGAAACGAGCGGACAGCTCTCTTTAGTTCGGCGCTGGCACCAATGAAGTTCGTACCGCAATCCGAATACATATGCACTGGAAGCCCACAATAGGTTTGCACAACGAAGACAATTTGACCTGAAAAGGACCTGCGAAGTCCATTCCGGTACAAAAAAAATGGGGACAGGGTGTAATTCTAGCGCTCGGTAAGACTCCCATACAAGGAACCAAATTAGTAGCTTTTGTACGAAAGCAACGGATGCATTGCCGAATTCTGGATCGAGTGAGTTGACGAATTGAAACGATTTAAAATTTCTGAGAGAGAAGACTCTGCAATAACGATGGTCCACAATGGGTATAGGAAATATGATAGAAATCAACAAGAAGGATGATCAAGTGGTGAGATTGAGGCAATATAATTGGGTGTCTATAAGTTAATGGCATCAATGAATGAGCTAATCTGCCACCAACACGAATTAGTGCATTATCTATAATGGGACACAATTTTTGAATTTGTTGTCTACAAATTTTGTTGGATTTGATAGTTTCAATTACTGAAGCGAACGAAGGAGATTCTATGTATTTGAAAATTGCCAATTCAGCGCGAGAAAGAGCTGCAAGATGAGAAGTAGTAGATGAGAAAGCATCAAAACGAACTATATGAGAGACGACATGAAGAACGCGAGGAAATAAAGAAATACGCGAAAACAAATCAACGTTATGGGTGGAAGAAACAAGACAAAAAGGAATGAATTCTAGCCTTCCAATGTCAGGTGCTAGAAGTGAAATATTTTTCGGGCAATTGTGGAAAGGTTTGAGGAGCCATGATGGTCCAGAATTCCAAGACAGGTGACTAAGTAAATTAAAGTTAACTTACCACACAATTGAAGATTAACAGCATTAAGATTTGAAGAAACGTAACGCCACCAAGTTGGCTGAGTAACCGCTTGGATGAAAGCGACTCGATTCGCGGCAAAAGTTTTTAATTTACTAGGAGGAATTTGAAGCCAACCTAGAACGACGGTGGAATCGTACCACAAATGAATCAATTCGAACGAGAAAGCAATTTTAAAAACGTCTAGTTCCATCTGGATCAATTGGGCTAGTAGATAGGCACCAAAAAGTTTCAAACAAGGAAGCGAAATAGTTTTCAATAGAGCGACACGAGTTTTACTGAGAAGTAGTGACGAATAAGCGACACCTTTTCATTCAGATCGAAGAAAAACAAAGGCTGCGTAACACTTTTGGGGTGCATCACAAAAACCACGGAGTTGGTATGTTACGAAAGGAATTAAGACGAGACGGGGTAAAGTTAGGTCATTTAACATTTGGAATGATTGCAGAATGGTTTTCCAGGCAGGGATTCATTCCTCGCGCGCAGAGGGTCATCCCAATCAAGAGAAAGTAGGAAAAGTCATTGAATTAGACATTTAGCGGACATCTTAATAGGCGAAAGTCAACTGCAAGGGTCATAGATATTTGCAGTCAACGATAGAAGTTTCCGTTTGGCAAGAGGCGAGGAAAGTAAATTCGATGGCGAGGGAAGTTTGAGAACGAAATGATCCGCGTGTGGATTACAATGAAAACCTAAAATGGAGACGCAAGAATTTTGTGAAAGAATTTGTCGGATAAACTGTTGATGGTCATCAGGAATATCCGATAAGAGATCGACACAGTTGCTTAACCACTTGTGGAGCTCGAGACAATGGATCAGGTAATTCATTTTTCAGCAGAATAACCTTTTCCAACGAAACGGCTCTAGTAACAGTATCGTGGACAAAAATGTTGTTGTTCAAAACCTTAGAAGCAGAAGGAAAGTTGTGCCCTTCATCAATGTCTAATTGTTTAAGAGTACAAAGAGCTAAATACGGGGATGACGAAACGCCGTAGATGGGCGTAGTGAGTACAAAGACCTTGATGGAATCCTGAGGCGAATCTCGCCACAAAATTCATTGGTACAATTGATCATCTGCATGAATCTTAATTTGGCGACGCATTTGCCTGATATCGCAAGAGAACACTACAGGGTAATGTCTAGAATGAAGAATAACATCAGAAATTAATGGTTGCATTTTGGTTCCAACTTACAACAAATCATTTATGGAACTTCTGGAAGAAGTGTTACCGCTAGCACTGAAATCAACTCTTAATTTAGAGATATCACCGTGTGATTTGAAAATACTATGATGGGGTATAAAATATTTGGACGTTGTATGTGAAGGTAGCAATTGCATATAACCTAAACTTAAATATCCGTGCATGAAATTTGAATATTTTGATTTGAAAATTGAATCCGAAGCAAAAAGTGACTGCAAAGCGCAAGATTGAAATAGAAAATAAAGTACGCGAGTGGAATAAAGATACTGCGTATCAAAACAGTATAAAATAAGCGACGAAAGTACGCTAGAGGGACTTCGCCTTTGACTGCGAGATTTCGCTTTCAACCGCCGAGCGAACAGCACCGATATACCGGGACTTCGCCGTTGACTGCGAGACTTCGCTTTTGACTGCGGAGCTAGCTGCTCCAATACACGAGAACTTCGCGTTCAAACGCGAAGCGAGCTAGACACACTGGTGTGAACCTCGAACCGATTTACTTCATATTTGATCGCGCTCCAGGTCCGATCGCGATACGATAAACCCAAAGTATGCTCTCGTATTCGGGCCCGCTTGTAGAATCAACCTTTACATTAAAACACGATTGAACCGGCGAACTTAGTTTACGTCTGGAAGTTGTGAAACCATCTTGCCGTCGCTGACGAAATCTAGGTGCCTTGGCAGTAGAGCTCGTCACCGAGGCCTAAACACGATTCTTCAGTTAGGCAGTTGAAAAGGGTAACAGCTAAGTTGAAGGTTCGTGGAACACGTAATCGCCGCCCCCTAGGTTGTCTGCCTTGTTCTGTCACCACAGTTACCCCGTGGGACTTGGAGCACGAACGTGGTAGACCCTGAGGGGATGCTTGCAAACGCTTCTGCTAGTTGCTCAGTGTAATAGGTAATGGCGGGGCAAGACGTCGCAACCGCAAAAGGATTACGAGTATCAGGAGATCAGCAATTCATCTAGGCCGATTATTCCCGTTTATGTATCTTCGCCGAGAGCGTATATATATATATATATATATATATAAGTCAATTATTGTTGATTGAAGCGCTTTTACAAGAAGCGCCGTTTAATTAATAACATTAAAGAGAATTTAACTTTGTCAACCGTCCGCCATTAAAAGTTAATGCTAGCCTCAATGAACCGTTCACTACGAATAATGATAGTTGCTCATATTGCTTGCGCTTTACTAATAATTAATTACCGTTGCATGATTGCTTCGTTGTGTACATATTAATTGTAGTATTCCAGAGCATGTATTTAGTTTATTTGTAACCGTCGATTTTAATTTAGTATTCGAGAATGCTTAGTTAATTACTGTAAATATTCTATTAGCGTTTTTATTTCTAAACTTTTCATACTCATTGTATGTGTTAGAGAACGCTTAGTTATTTTCTGTAAATATTCCATCATTATTTTTATTTCTGAACTTTTCATATTCGTTTTGTAAATAGCCATTTATTTGTTTTATTTATAATACATAACTTATGAAGGTTTTACCGACTTATTATTTAACAACCAGTTTAGCTAGGTACGATTGAACCAGGCCCGCCTGGCTAGAGACTATCTGAGAGAAAATTGTAAATAATTTTCTTCTTGAGACACCAATAGATAAAAATGAAATGTCACACGAATGTGCTGTTGGGTAGTAATACTGTCAAATTATTCCTATGATATTGTATTTGTCAAGTCAGAGCATAAAATTGCAGATTCGCTTTCGTGTATATCTATTGATACGGAGCATGAAAATTGGGAAGATGTTGAAATTGACTATGTTAGCCATTTCTCTGAAAATAGGGATTTTCCTTTAAATTTTAAAATAATTAAAGCAGAAACGTTAAAGAATACTACTTCAATTGAAGTAAAAGGTTTCCTTCTAAAATTTCAGAAAATGTAAAACCATATTATCGTCTCAGAAACGAACTTTGAATTGATTTAGAGTGTTTAGTGTGGAATAATCGTCTGGTTATCCCTGCTGAATTAAGAAATTTAATTTTAAATGATTTACATTTATCCCACATAAAAGTCGTTAAGAGTAAAAGCATTGTTCGCTCATACTTTTGGTGGCCGGGCCTTAACAAGGATATTGAGCATTTATGCAGAAGTAGCGAAACTTGCTTAATACGCTTCAGATGAAGCGGTATACAACCGTGTCCCGTACCGAAAGATGTTTGGTGCCGTTGACATTTAAATTTTTATTAACAAACAATTTTTAGTCGCAATAGACGCTTATTCTAAATGGTTAGAAATTTTTTCGATAAATTCGATTAACTCGAAAGTTACCATTGACATTCTAAGATCTTTTTTCACGAGTTTGACTTTCCAAAACAAATTGTAACCGACAATGCTAAAACCTTTATTTCCAGTGAGTTTCAGGAGTTTCTGAATAAAAACAATGTAACCCATACTATTTCTCCGCCGTTTAAACCTTCAAGCAATGATGCAGCTGAAAACGCTGTTAAAACCGTTAAAAATAATTTAGGTAAGAAAGAATCGTTTGACTTAAATAAAATTTTAAATAATTTTCTTTTTGGTTATCGTAAATTATATCATACAACTACAGGGCTGAGCCCAGCTAAAATTATGTTTGAGAGGAAGCTTAGAACTAGATTTGGTGCGCTAATGATTGCTAAATCTAATAGTGAATCAAAAAATTTAATAATCGCATTCTAGAACAGCAATTTATACAAAAATTATATCACCGTGGTAAATTCACAGATTTATGATCGGTGAAAATGTAACAGTACGCAATTATAGAGAATTTAGGAAATAAAATGGATAAAAGCTGTTATAACTGGAAGTGTTGGCAAATCCACGTATTTTATTAAAATTCCGGAATTAAATAATATTATTTGGAAGCATCATTTAAACCAGATTAAAAAATATTATTTGAAAACTTCATCAATTACAGATCGTTCTGCAGTTTCAGATAAAAATACAGTTGATGTAGTGGATTTGACGATCTATCCCGTTAATATAAACGCCGAATTTGGTAATGATGTAATTAGTAGACTACGAAGAGTGGTAAAACTTGTTGTAAGATTTGGGTATACCAAAATGTAAGATTTTTCGATTTTTGGTTTCTATTTTTTTAAGGGGGTAATAATTGTGATGTATTAATACGCTTCTTATCATTTGGCGGTATGCGTAAGTCGGAGTTGCTTAGTATTTATGTATGCGTGAATATGTGAACACTATTGCATTGTATTATATTGATCCTTTGTTGTGTGTTATTAAATAATTATAATTAGCGGTGTCTGGTTTATTTGAGCACATTCTCAAATCCTTATAGTTAGATCCAGGATATTACAGTCACATTGAAATATTTAATTTTAAATTACTCAAAACTACTCCTTTAGTTTTAATAGAAACTTGTAGCAATAATAGGAACTAAAAGTATAATTCCTATAAGCTAAATAGTTTGTTAAGTTAGTAGAATTGTTATAATAGGGCTACTTATTAAAGTAAAACTAAACAAATATTGCGTTATATATTATGTGTGTATTATTTTTTCTCATTTTCTACTGAGCGAAATTTCTAGAGCGTAAAATTTAATATATTGCGCTACCCTTAAAAAGGTTGCTGACCGTTTTCTAGACCCTACATAATACTGAATTTAATTTTAAGTATTTGTAATTACGACTACTATTTAAGTATTTAATTAGAGTAATAATCATTAAAAGTTAAATTTACCGTACTGTTATTGTTATACAGTACAAGTTTGTCCTGCGGATGTACAAAACCTTTATAATATACGATATATATGTTCATATTATCGCCTTATCTTTAAATTAACATTATGTTTAAAATAAACGAAAATGGTATAATTTTATGTAGTTTTTATGTGCGAGAAAGGGCAATATCGGTTAATATAATATTTAGGTTTGACTTTGAATTTAATCATGAGGTAACAGTGTGGCCCAATATGTTTAGTTACATCATTTTATGTCATCACCATGTGTGCTACAATTACAGGCCGATCATGCTAGCTTGGACTTTGAGCTGCCTGAAGGTAGACAGAAAAAAAGCACAGTGCGGTAGAAACGGAGTAGCCGAAATACAATCGCCGACACAAGTTTTCTTAGTATTTTCGTCATGATAATTTAAGCTCGAATATATAATTGACGCAGAAAATATTGAAAAAGCATTAGTTATTACACTTTTCAGGTGAATCTTCGCTTACGTATTCAGATTGAATTGAAAGTTTTTTTTATTGTACAATCATATAACAACAAAATTTACTGTAAAGCGGAAAATTGTCATATAGACAAGGAGTGTTGTCCGTAGAAGAAGATCTCCAACACGCTGTAGTCACCAACACTGTTAGGCAAAATCTATCAACACTGCGATGTCTGCTGGTTTTCCCACTCTCAGTCGGCTTGGCAGCTGTGTAAAATGGAGCCTATACTCTCGTAATCCGAAAACTCTGAAATTCAGCCCGTCATCAGATTTTTAAACGCAAAGGACACTGCGCCCATTTGAATCCATAGCCAATTAAATGAAATTTATGGTTAAAAGTGTACGGTTATTAAAAACGTGCACAAGTGGTGCACGAATTTAAAGAAGGCTGCAGAGAAGTACATGGCGAGGTAAGAAGCGTGAGACAGTCGATTTCCGGTTAATAGGGTTGGAGGTGAGATATCAAAGTGGGTTCTTGAAGTTTGCAAGACCTCAATTCATAGGATTTTGACAGAAAATTTGCAATATTGTAAGGTGTGCGCAAGTTGGGTCCCGTGAATACTTACACAAGGCAACAAACGGCAACACATTGAAGCTACTTGAAAATATCTGCGGAGGTTTGGGGAAGTCAACAAGTAGGTTTTAAATGCGATTGTGATTGTTAACGAAACATTAGCGCACTACTTCACACCAAAGGCCAAAGAAATGTGGTGCTAATTCTCTCAAGCCACTCGTGAGCAAGATCATGGCAACAGTATTGTAGGACAGAAAGTGGGGGTTGTTGTTATATTACTTGCCTCGCAGAATGACAGTCAACGCTGAACGCTTCTTTGAGACCGTGAAAAAGCCTCCCCGGGCTGTTCATAGCAAAAGAAGAAGCATGCTAACCAAGGGAGTATGCCTACTGCATTACAATACTCATCATCACGTCGCGAAGCTCACGACCGATTTCATCGCTAAGCTGAGATGGGCCGTCACAGACCACTGTCCCTATAGCCCGGATTTCGTACCGAGTGATTATCACTTGCTTCCCCCGTCGAAAACCTTTTTTGGCGACACGTACTTCAACAACAACGAGGAGTTGGAAGAAGAGGTCAAGTTATTCCTACGCGACAAGGTGGCTGAGTAGTATGACGAAGGTACTAAAAAGCTACTGCATAGCTCAAGGTTCAACCTTCTAATGCTGTATTTGTTTATCAAAATAAACGCTCCTTGCTATGCGAAAAAAGTTTGAAGGCCTCTTTTTATGGACAACCCTCGTATGAAATCTTCATAATGAGGTTAAAGCTATGGAAATTAAAATCTAGTTCTTACAAATCATAAACGAGATGCATTAATTATGACTACTAAAACAATTTTAACTGTACAAATCCATTTTAGTATCTATTACGCTGTTACAATAATAAAAACAAGCTACAAATTAGGTCCTCTTTCTTGCGTTTTGCATTTCTAGTAAATGTGTTTCACGTACCTTTCTAATAATGGGAATCATTTCTGTGTAACTACATTTGCCTTATTTCTTCGAGAAACGCCTGAGGGGGCCTCTTATAAAATATTAGTGACATGAGATAGAGTGCGTCATGCATTTCCGTAACTTAGTGTTTGGATATTCAACTAAAGTACAGAAAAATCATTTAAGGTGTTCCTTTTTGATTTTTGGCAATGTTGTAAAAATTTAATAATAAACAACTAGAATCCAATTTTAGGAAATAGGTGCAAGTAGGAACAGTGGGAGCTGTATACCTACAGTTTTATTTACAAGTAACGTTTTTTCCGAATAAAGAAAACATTAGTATCTTCTAATCTTCTTACTATACTCAATATATATTGCCACAAGCATCCTGCAATATTGGAAAAAATAAGAGTTTGCGCTCGCCAATTAGCACAGTACTATTTATAAAAATGTCTTAGCATTCTTATATTTAATATGTGGGGAAGCTGTGTGTTATGCAAATGGGAGATTTAATACGGTGAAAATAATTAATACTAATGGGCGCTGTAAGCATAACAAGAGGTTGGGACGCGGTTATATAATGAAAAACATAAAAAGGTTTAACTACGCTTTATGAGATTATTTTTAGATCACGAATGGTAGTTTGGAATTCAAAAACATGTCGAAGCCAATATTAAATTCGTGTCATTTGGTTGCAGAAAATATCAATAGCTAATTAATTGTAACGAACAAAGTGTAGAACAAGGTCAAGTTCTGATTAGTGGCTGAATTGTATTCATCGGAATAAACAAATAATATTGTTTCTCCCAATTGTACAAAACTAGATAAAAGAGGCATGTTATACGTTATTTCTTGCAAAACACCCTAGCGATGACTCCAAGATCAGATGTTCAAGTTTGTTAACTACGCAACTGTAAGTTAGATATCACATTTTAGAACCAATATGATATATATTCAGTTGGATTGGGTTTCCGTGATTCCTGCCACGTAATAATTTATTGTTTCTGACAAGAATCGTGCATCTAGTAATTTTTCGGCAAATTCCCATGTACCACTATCAAGTAATGCTATTTTTGGATCTCGTTATACACATCGAACTAATATTGTCCGCCACTGGTTGGTTCACCTTTTGAGATAATGTTTTTGTACGGTTGCGCGTCATCAGGCTTGCTATATGTCATCGCTTTTCCACATTATCTTTTTTGTGTGTACATGCTTTGTTTCTGTTAACGGTGTTATTAAGGGTTTACAAGCTGTGGGCAATCTTTAAGTGTCACCCCTCGTGTTTAAATTATTAAGCTGCTTTTCCATTTCGGTGGCCTTTTGTATTATTCTTCTTGTAGTGTGTTCAATGTTTGCGAGCATTTGAGTGTGATCGAAATCAATTATATGCGATGTCTTTACATGTTGGGCTAGTTATGATGTTCTTTCAATTTTTACTACCGCGTTTTTATATTCTTCCCGTTATACACTGATTCTTTTATTGATTTGCTCTATGTATGACAGGTCGCAGCCACGACAAGGGATTTCATATATTCCTTGGCATTCTAATTCTATTCTTGTTTTATATATATATATATATATATATATAGTTTAGCTTATTAAACAAACTTTCTTCACTACACAC
>JAHWXV010181352.1:0-20231 GCA_024586415.1 Phrixothrix hirtus
TAGCAATGATTTGTAATTAATTGATAATACTACCAACCTTTGAGAAAAATTACTTAATAACTAGACCTCACCCAATTAAAATCACTCTGTACATAATGCAACATAAGGTATATAACATATGTTTTATATTATAAGCAATATCTGGATTACCTAAGGATGAATGATGCGCCGATATTGCGACAGAACAGTTCGAAAATCGAGAGTGTCGCTGGTTATCACTGATGTTAAAAAACTATATTCTACGAAGTACAAACGATTTACAACCAATATTGAATATTGACATTCAACGTTAAGTTATATATAAACATAATGAGTAAGCGACAATTTCTTGAATAACCTTAATTTATCAATAGCTTTAATTTCTAATAATGTATACTTTGTTATGAACAAGTTGTCTTATAATGCAGAATTTTATTATTATCTTATTGTGGTTTGAGATTTCCAATCGTAACAAACGGGATACGTCGATGCCAGCAATTGTAAGCCCCAAATAACGTTGGATCAAACCCGACTAAGATCGGAAGGATTTAATCAATATCCTTTATTCTCCGATAAAAATGTTAGTATAATGTTTGACACGTTTATTTTCCTTACTGGATATTGGAATACCTCCGAGTTGGGATTAATTCTAGAAGGCATGACATAGTAGTTGAGGTTATGTTGGAAAAGGCAGTTTCAGCATCTGTAGACTTTAGGCACAAAGGACAAACAACCGAGATAACTTTTAGTAACGAACTACCTCGAGTTTCCGTTGTTACAAACCAGCAAAGTTTAAAATTTTTGAAATAGAGTTAAACATAAAACTATATCTGAATAAATAAGGCCTGCTTTATTACAATCAATTGTCAGGATTTAATTATTTAAATTCCAAAATATATTTTAAATGGTAAGACAACAATAAGTATCTGTATATCTTCACCTAAAGATCTGAATTTTGCATAATCGTAGCCTTAACCTTTACAAGGGTTAGTGCTTCCTTAAAGCAGAGGTGTCTCCCTTAAAAAAAATATTAGAACGCAGGTTGCACAAGTAACGCTAGTTCTACTGTTTCAGGGTCCGCAAATCTCACCTTTCCAGATTTCTTGGAGTACGAATTTAAGTCGAAGTTACAGTGAAATACCCCTTTAATCTGAAGTGCCGTGTAGTTAAACAATATCGAACACTTACAAACCTCCCTAATATTGACAGCATCTAAACCAAAGCCAGTAGACGTAAGAAAGCAAAATCGTTTCTCAAATCACTTCAGTTCACTTTTGCAAAGATAATATCATTAGTTGTGTTTTTATACTGAAACAAGTTATTTCATTCAGAAAATACAATTGCCTTGCGACTGCAAACATTTGTTGAATATTATTATGTAATTATTAATTTCTATTTTTTATCCTCATAATGTGGGATTTTTATTGTGGATCAAAGGTAACCTCAATGTTTTCCAACAAAGAGCTAAATAATATTTGCAAACAAAGAGACTTTTATTTGATACACATAGAAATCTTATTCCATATTTAAAAATCTAGTTATACTAAAAATCTTTAGTAGACTATATTAACGAATAGAGTTAGGATTAATACAGTTTTATGAATACTTAATTCCAAGTCCAAACCAAAATTATCTGATGATCACAATGAACAAATTAATTGCAGTTTTAACATCTCTTGGAATATTTTCTGTCCCAATTTTTGGGGATTTTTGGCATCAACCACGTTTTAATTTTTGAGGTTCTTACTGACGACCTTGTAATGTCGAGGCTTCATTGCGCTGTTTTCAGTTCTAACTGATTATTTTCGTAGTTATGCGAGATCCTCCTATGATTTGTAACCTTTTTTTTGTCTTCCAGTCTTCATTTAACAATTGCAAATATAAGAGTGCAATGCACTAATGCCTAATACCTTTTTTGAATTTTAACGACGTACGTCTCCACAAACTTGTCCATGATGTCAAGGTTTAACCTTGATTTATTGTAATTTGCAGATTTTTCTTTTTATCTGCAGAAACTTTATCGCTACAGTGAGGAAACTATTTTCCCTTTCGTTGAAAAGTAGGGAGCTAATATGGCTTTGTCTTGATAGTCAAATTTAGTTGAATATACACCCGTTTTACGCACAATTACTAATTCCAGCGAGAGTTCTGGTTTACTTTTTCAAATTGTATTAGGCAATGCTATATTTTCCCTTTCCATATCTCTTCAAGATCACGGCTTATAAATATATTGTCAGGGAATAAGTTTCTCCCAGGTCTCCCCACACTTTTCGCCATCTTTAAGACAACTCGTTTGCCTTGGTTGCGTTCTAACTGGTCTCTTGTTTTATGACTATATATTTAGCAATTGTTAACATATGATGTTTAACTATCGCTTGTTGCCAAGGTGTTATGTTGTACTTCCTTGATTTAGAAGATATGTACTGCTTGAAGAAGTACGCACTACTGAAAGTAAGCAGCTGCTCGTCAGCGTAGGGTATGATGTATGCATCTTGTAGTATGGGTAGCCATGATTAAAAAAATGTTCAATCAGCATGAATTTATCGTGCTCTCCATTTTTTCTGGCTCCAGCACTAGCAAAACGTAAATATTTAGAAATTATGGTGAACCTGTTTCTGCTAATATTTTTTTGAATTTAGAGCATCCACCTTCTACATTCAGGAAATTAGTAATTCCCTCGTTATGCGATTTGTACACTACCGTTAATATCAAGAACCCAACAAAATGTAGATTTTTACCATAAATGGCAATGCTTCAGTTGACCGTCTGCATTAGTCCACTGAAGGACGTGGACATGCGAAAACTACACAAACCGTGTCCATGCATCACTTAGCATATCTTGTAGGTTTTCGTCCTTGATGTATAACGTTAAGTAGTTGTTATCGTACCGTTCATTGTGCTTTTGGCTCTAAGTATCATTTTTGATGTTTATTTTTCGACCTGCAATACAATACAAATATACTATATCTTGTTTTTTAAAATGTATAGTAGAAACTTTTTGTAATTATGGTGTTAGTCATCATTATCACTCGATGTAGATTATTAGTAAAACGCATTTTTAGAGTCATATTCTGATTATATTTCAGTTAAATCCACTTTATTGCTATTATTTGAATTTACAATGGTATCCTCAACAATTTCACCATCGCTGTTACATTCCTCAAACTGCTACTGAAACATATTTTCGAACTTTTATCACATAGGCAAACCGAACTTGTTGCAGCCATAAATACTGAACAAAATGAGCTAGAATAGTACGAATTTTATAAACATAAACTTCCTAACATCTAGACAGAATTAGAGGAAGCACCGAGAGGTAGGGAAATGATGGACTCGTAGGGAAATGAGGGATTTCTTAAAAGCAAAGAACACTTTACAAAACACTGTATCCTCAAGAAACATTTAGAGCCAAGAAAAATATCAATATAATTGAAGAAATAGAAGAGACAAGATAAATAGCGTATTTATTTGCTTGCAATCATTCATAACCCCAATGGTGTTACGTGTGAGTTTCTCATTTTTTTCAAAATTATGCAAGTTACAAAAATCGACCTCCAGTTAAGCTTAGAAAACAACAGGTTAGGGAAGCCAGATCTTATTCAGAATTCTAAGTAAGAAAATTGAAATCCAAAAATACTTAAAAATTACACATGCCGTCTCCAAAGGCCGCATGGTATTATGAGGGTTAAAGGCTATACAGATTTAACCAAGTAAATGTTCTGCAGCACAAATAGCTAAATCGAAGGATATTATCTAATGTAACACCTTAGCCACAACTTTCATAGAATATTATTAGAGTTGCTTCAACGAAATAGCAATCGAACTCAGCAATAACTATACCACGGTATTGGCTACCTTTTGGTAGTTTTGAGCAATCTTCTCTAATTATGCTTATTTAGTTCTTTAGTTTGAGAACGAACTGGTTTTTAATTAGATAACCAACTGATTTTAAGGTAGTTACTATGAATTATGCCCAAGGATTAATACACTAGATTTACTGTACTGTTATATATCTTTACTTGTAGGGAAATTTAAAAATTTTCTATTAATATTTATTTAAATTTTGTAGGTTTCCATCAAATCGACATTGACTTTCAATAAATAGCAACACATCACAGTTCTGTAAATTTATTTTTTCTAAAGATAAACATCAATTTATATTCAATTATAAAATCATGTGCACAAAATTAAAATTTTACAAATGTTTACGTAAGTCTGTCTAGAATAGCGCCCTCTGATTTCAATCAGCAAAAATGTAAACACAAACTTGCACGACTTTTACTATCTAAGGAAGGTACTCTGGGTCGTAAAGTCGATCTTACCATATAAAATAAACAATTTCACGTTAAAATATTTTGAAAACTATACTTTACTAATATTATAAAGTTATTAGATTTAAAGGGTGTCCCAACATTGTTTTTGCATTTTATGGTATCTGTTATCACTAAGGTTATGTGTTGGTACGTTTTTTTTTGTTTCAGCTTAATGTTTGCGTAGTATCGTCATAGAAAGATACAGTAAGGAATAGCGAATTTTGATTGTGAAAACTCACTACCAGAATGGTGAAAGTTTTGCAGTGACTATTCGAAAACTCCGTATAATTATTGGACATCACAATCCACCAAATAAATCCACTGTTCATAGCTTGATCAAGAAATTTGAAGAAACTGGTTCAATAGTAGACCTTAAAAGCCCTGGACGCCCTCGAAGTGACCGGAGTGAAGCAAATGCTATTGCTGTGCGTGATTATGTTACTGTGAGTACAGGAAGATCATATCGTCGTTGTGCTCAAGAAATGCACATGTCTCCAGTAACAATGCAAAGAATCTTATGAAAATATTTGCATTTACACGCGAACAAAATTCAGTTGACATAAGAACTTAAACCAGTGGACTATGAAAACGACCGCAATTTATTCAGTAGATCCTGGAAAGGGTCATTTTCTCTGATGAAGCGCATTTCCATTTAAACGGACTTGTAAACAAGCATAATTGCAGAATGTGGGGATCAGGGAACCTAAGGGTGATACAAAAAAAAGAAATGTGCCCTCAGAGAGTTACAGTTTGGCATGGGATTTGTAGTGGGGGTTTAATCGGTCCTTACTTTTTTGCAGGCGGACAAGGAAATGCTGTGAATAGAGTTCGTTACCGTGCGATGCTCACTGATTTCTTTTCGCCATATTTGGATCAAATAAACATCGAAAATGTATGGTTGCAACAAGATGGCGTTCTTTTTGAGATACCCAAATTTACAATTTCGCTTACTTTAAAATGCTTTAATATTATTTGTGCTGTTGATAATATGATTTTTCTGCGGTTTTGTTACCTTAGCAGTTTAGATTTTTGATAACGATTATAGGCTTTAAGTATTCGGTACAAGTTGAAACTTCAGTTCCTTGAATGCCGCACGTCGATCAGGACCTTCGCTATAACGGATCGCTTGGCTCTTAAACTTGTAGATAACCTTTTGGTATGTCACTGCCTCAGAATTTGTTTAGTTATGATTTAGATAACTTGGATTAAAAACTCCTGGATGTTAATTCAATTTTCTATGTTACATTCTCGTTTGTTATCTTTTAAGACTTACGATAGATAACAACGCTTCAGATTTCTATATTTATATTCTGAGCTTGTACATAATCTACTCACTCTGCGTCTGAATTACATTTCAGCGAAACTTGATTTTTTCGCTGGAAATAGCTAGTGTACATCTTGCCACAGAGTTACACGAATAAAGATGATATTTTCGTGTGTTAGGGTTTTTTATTAATTACATAGGTTCCTTCTACTTGATTCGTTTTACCAATCGCAAGTCTTCATTTCAAACTTTTAGCTTTCGTACTTTTTTGCGTGTGACCGTTATATCGTTGAGGACCCTGTCCGGTAAACTGCAAAAACCTGCCGGATTTTATTACTTGATTACTATTATTAATGCTACCTTATCTTGCGATGGCGGTTTTTTGATTTTGTTATTTTTACAACATTCAAAGAACCCTCTTGAGTAGTACAATTCGTTTCGGAACTTCGATGTTTAGTTTTTTTTGCAGTTACGATGGATTCTTATTGCCACACGTGGTTATAATTGTTAACTTTTGTTAAAACTTATTTATTCTGAACTGTCCGTTTTTCTATTGTCTGAGAACTACTTGGTTTAAGCTTAAAAATACAGTTATGCTATTTTCTTTTACAGTAATTTTAGAAAATTGGAATATATGTTAATTTTTCTAACGTTGGTTTTGAGTTGATTTTAATTACAAATTACGAGGATCCAACAGCCGTATGCAAAGCTTAATAGTAAAGTTTGATTACAGAATCGCATCCCAAAAGCCACCAAAATGTCAGCTATCGAAAATTCTGAGTACTCTAACCGCTAACGATAGGATGTCTCAAATGCAAAGTACAATATTTTATTAAAATTTTATAACTAATGGCACTGAAAAGGTAAATTTACTTTTTGAAAGTACCTAGTTTAAGCTATTTTTATATATAGCCACAATGCTTTTCTAAACGCTTCTCCAAAGGTAAAAATTCCTTCCTGAAAAAATTCTGTACTTAGTGATTTGAAAAAATTAACTAGTATATCTTCAACTTTACTATCATCTGAGAAAAGGAAGCCTTCGATCAGCTGCAATATTACTTCACACCTATAATGCTTGTATTTGCAGGTGAAGTAGTTTGCCTCTCCCTTCTCTTCACATTATTCAGATTTATGCGCCCATCTTGAAACTGACATCACGGCATTCTCCATAAATTTCAGCAATTTTCATATTCATTTGTGTGTAAAAATTGAATGAGGCAACGTAATTCTAAACGTTTATAGAAAGAAGGGAGGGATTCCCTCTTGAACAAATTGTGACAGTCGCAGATGTAAAATTTGGAAAGAAATGGATTATAGTTGTAAGGTAGTACATGAGTAATAATAGTAGAGAAAAGAGGAGAAGAAATTATTGTGTCTTACTTTTAGGACACGCCTCGTATAAATATAATACAATAAATTTGAGTTGCAGACAGCACCGGCGGACAGCACCGCTTTGAATAGTTGGAAAGGATTAAGAAAAGACGAGAAAGAAAATAAAGAAACTCCGAATTTGCGTAAGTTGAGAAAACAAAACTTGTAGTAGTGCTATTGTATTGAAATAAAGGAAATGTTGCTAAATAATAAAATTAAATTTTCAGCATAAAATAAATTAGCTTGTAATCTAATGCTTTACCAATCTGATTAATATATTTTACACAAATAAAATGTTACTCTATGTTATACATTTTGATAGCGTACCTACGTCATAGATATTTATATTTAACTAAGTTTAATACATGCTGTTCATCTGTTAATTGTATTACTAAATATTAAGAAACATTTAAACATCAATTATAAATAAGGAATGTTTAGAAAATCGTGGTGTAATATAATATGGATAATTGAGTGGATTTTGTACACATTTTCTAAAATTTAGTTCTGTAAATTACAGTTCTCAAATTAATGTTAGAGGAAAATCTAACCTTGATTTAAAGTATCACCAAATAGCTAATATGTTATATTTAAATTTTAGTTGGCTTCTGAATATCTTTTTTAACGTATATTGGAATGCAAATTTAAGCAAAAAAACATAGGAAGTGCAATAAATCAAACAGCAATTTTTATTTTACATTTCTTCTATAGTCTACTATTTGCAGCTCTAAATAGGAACAAAAGTCTAAAAATAGAGTTAGTCACATGTTAAAGTAAAAAATAATTAATAGTTAGTGGACAATAGACCTTTGAAAATATCTCAAAGTCGAAAATGTTGTCAAAGACTTTAAACTAACATAGTAACTAAACAGGAAATCTCTGAACTAGTAGATTCAGACTAAGGTAACGTTTCGAAAAAACATGTCTTCGTTTTGACGAAGATTAACTACTAATTATCAATTATTTTTTATTCTGGCGGCACATAACTTTATATTTAGATTTTGTGGATCACCTTTATTCTATTAGAATAGCAGACCATACATCAATATTACATTTATCTCTTTTTGAACGTTTTAGTTCGAATAATCTAGAGATTTATACGTTTAATTTATTCAACTCTTTAGTAGTTTTACCTAATTTTCTAGGCATTAGAAGCTTCTCACATTCAATGTTAGTGTTATGTATTTTAGAACTAACTATGTACATTGATGCTCCTAAGGATAGCTTAACTACCCTGACCTTTTACAATAGTCATATTCCATAGTATTCCAACCATATACTTGTTCATAAAGATTACATTGAAGAATCTAAAGTTATACCTTGAGTTGCACTACAGTATCCATAGTTGTTCAAGGTGCTTCAGACAATTAAAAACAATAAAAATTATCACGGGTTAATTCGAAACTAGAATATGTAATAATCGAGCATCGAGTTTGTCAAGCGTGATCAGCTAACTACAGTGGAGGGTGGTCGTGGATCAACCGTACTTACGCCTAAATACTGAAAAATAGACTAATTGGGAGTTTTTGGACGCCACTGATTTCGAAACACCCCATAGAATGATGCTAAGTATTCTTATCTGAGGACAGAAACAAGAAACTCTATAGGACGAACGGGCGCAGAAACTACATAAACTGATAAAATCACTTTTGATTTATTTGGCAGCAATTTTGCGACTTTTATGAGAAGAGCGTTGTCTTTTTACGCGTCCTGTAGTGTCATGCAGTCATGCAGTGTAACTGAATTGAAAATTATAAGGCTGAAGGCTCAATGTATGAAATAGTGCTGTAAAAATGTGAGCAATTATGGACTTTGAATTAGCTCAACCCATATATAGCTACTAGTCAATGATAATTTGGATCTAATTAATAATTCAAAGTTCAGCAACGGACTTGCTGACTAGTTTGAGCTAGCAGGGATAGTTTCCATGTGAAAGTCCCCGTGTATCGGTGTATTGTGAATAGGTAACACAAAATTTTTTAGCACTGTTTGAATTAATAGTTCGTAAAATTTAACACCTTTGTAATTTACGAAATATTGTTATCACATAGTAGACGTTTGTTAACGCTTCATAAAATACTCCGATGGGTAATAAATTCCTTACTATTAGTTAATTTTCGTTGTTCACTAGTGATTCATCGATCAAAAATGGTGACAGGTAATTTAATTATGTCAACTAAATTCTCGTGAGTTTAAGGGTCGTGGTCAGTTCTAGTTCTAATCACAAAATAAATGACATTAATTAACTTAAAGTAAAACACGAGATTTCGAAAAAACAAGTTTAACTAATTACGTTATTTAACGACTGACAGCAGATAAAATGTTTGGAAATAAATATAAAAGTTTCTCCTAATAAAGGCAGCTAAACAATGCGTTACTATAGTGCCTTGTTCACAAATTAATTACGAGCCGGAAACTAACGGAAAAGATGAGATTAGACGTTCTATATCGCACTTATGCTTGGAATCGGTAATTGGAACAAGTTATGCACAACAAAATACGATAATAATTGAACTCTGTGGTTGTTTTGAAGTGAAAGTAAAATTAGTAATTACTTACGAGAAGGACGACGAGTAAAATTTAGTTGTTTAGTGGAATTCGCAGCTGATTGCGACAGAGATTGTTACTAAAAATAATGGCAGGATTACCTGTTTTCACCTGTTACGTATATCGGCGACAATGTGCCCAACTTCGGATTCAAACTTCTTTAACTTCTTTCATACGACAGTTACCTCCAAAGGGAAACTAAGGAAATGCTCCAGTAATGCACGCTGAAAACAAAGTTGACTTAAATTCTAGAACTTCATATGAATTAATATATTTTTTTTGTATTTTGGATTTCTTGATCGGTTAAATAACCAATGTAAAACAAAAAACACAAATTAAGCAGCCACTGTTCCAGTAGTAATTTCAACACTCACTGCCACAATTTCTCTTCCCCCTCGCTGCAGTTCACTAGAAACGACGTTTTTTCAGCTACATAGTGGTCAAGCGTAGGCCCAAAGTAGTCAGCAAGGTTTTGAGAAAATACAACGGCATGAGAACACAATTTCTCGACTAAACTATAAAATCTAAAGACATCATTTATTTTCTTGGAATTTGAGATTTTAAAAAACCAATATTTTTAACAGCAGACTACTGCTAGAGAGCGAATTTGTATAATGAAGCTTACCGTAACAAAAGAAATTATTCCAAGTTATGTTATGAATACGGACGATTATTGAGACCATGTAATTTTTAATTACACAAAAGGTTATTAAAGCTTTTCTTTCAAAGCGACACCTGAATTATAAGCAATTTTAATTAATGACAAGTAGTATCCAGAGATGTTTATAATTACTGTTTTTAGATTGTTAACCTTCTAGTACTCGCTGCAATATTTAGCTCATAAGTACTAGCGAGCGATCTACAAGACTGGGTCTGTTTCTACTGTTTGCTGAAGTTATTTTAGATTTTAAACCCTTTTATATATTACGTATCTTATTATTATTTAATATATCTACATAATAAAGATATAGATCAACTTTAAATTCATATTTAGGGAAAAAATAATTACGTAAGTGTGCTTTAACCGTTGTGTCTATACTTGCACACCCTAGTGTATTGGCGCACAATTACGAATGAAAAAAATCGATTATTTTAAGTATCAATATAAGAAACCATAAAAACAAGCACAAAAGTATCAATTTTAACTTAAATACTTTACACAAAAATAGGATATTAGCTCTTACACACGGTTTCCTATACCGTATTAGTATGTAACCCCACTTATACAGTTCTCGCTGCATGGAATACTATTTGGTAATGTCGTCCAAATCTACGCGAACTTGCCAAAGCTCATGCCTTCTATTTTAAAGATAAGCGTAATTTTGTTTACAACTGGTCTGCTACACTGTGCGCAGGTTGCTAAGATGGAACACGGAGCTAATAGAAAACGATGTCATACAACAATAACGGATCCATTTATGTGTAAAAGGGAAACATACTGTAACAAAAACACGAAGGTACAATATGATATAAAGGACATTTTCTAAGAATTTGTTCACCAATAGCAATACTTTCTCAAATAATTGATCTAGTTCTCAAACAACTGCACTAGAGATTAGGAATCCTAAAATGAATAAACTTAAAGGAAGCACTGTGCCCCTATAAAACTATAATTAATGTTTAGTGGATTTTACATTGAATATATTGTTTACTAAAGCGCTTTTTTCTAAAACCTGATTTGTAAAGTAGATTATTTGGCATGCAATGGACTTAAATTAGCCAAGCCACGGTCCAAATCCGTACTAGGTCGGACCACGTTCTTGATCTACGCGCCAAGCGCAAACAGCGTGCGCGGCTAGATTACTATGGTGCCAGGGGCGGGACTCGAAACACCGGCAGAAACCGCTGTTGACAGTTCAGCCGAAGATAATGCTGGGGTCCGCGTTACACACGTTGGTTGAGGCGCCATTGACCAAGGTCACGAAAAAGGATATGCTCAGGCTGCGTCAACTAGTGAGTCAGAACTGGTTGCTCGCGTTTATTTGCCCGTAACGTACTAGCTAGTTAGGAGCAAGCCGCACTCTACGTCGTCAGATGTGATGCAGGTACCATTAGGACCGGCTCCCAATTCTATAAGCTTTACATGTAAGGATCTTACTGCTAACGTAATATTTAAAATAAAACAAATAACTGGGAAGACGTTTTACAGTATAATATAATTAATTGCAAAATAAGAACGTCACAAATTTCATGACTAATTTTCAGCGCAACTATTCCACATAGGAATAAATCAAGAGGTTGTATAACTAAATTCAGCTACACTAAGACGTCAATTAAACGTAGTCAGGACCAACGATCTAACAGATTGATGAAACGAACGAGTATGGTGCAGACACCACCATCCTCCATTGACTAAGTTTTACTGGGGAAAATACAGTACATAAATATCTCTTACAAGGATACTCGGTTGTTAATACCGAAAATTGAGGTTTATATTTTAGATAGAGCTTCCTTTTTTTCATTGTAAGGAACAAAGTCCCACCAAGAAGAGAGCATGTAGCACAGGGAGGGGTTTGTGAATACTACAGGCTTCAACACACGCCTAGTGATGGGTAAGAGAGAATTACCTCCTTTTTGCTACCCTCTAAAAATACCTGGATTTACAGCACGTAGGTGGGAGTGGTTATAGATGCTGCATTAAGGAATAAGCTTGCCCTATTCTGAGTCTATACCAGTAGGGTCTACGATCGACCTCAAGGTCTATAAAAGAGCGCTCTTCAATTCCCACTTGGTGGTTATTTGCGGACCCGGATACACACACACTCACGGCCGCGCAAATTACGTTGCTACTTCCCTTCACTCATCTGTTAAAATAATCTCCTATGCGCACTTACGGGCTTCGCTCGCGTCTACACGGATCGACGCGACGTTTTCAATTATTTCACATCGCCTATATAAAGGCCGGGCGTACTTCGCCAAGGGAATTACTAGAACCGGGCAATATCACCGAAAATGCCAAACAAAATTGACTGTTTAAATGTTTCAATCGAACTGTTAAAACTCTACAAACAAATTATCCATTTTAATTTTTTTTGTTCTCTCTCTCTCAAAAAAAACTTGACGCGGCACTTAAATTTCAATACATTTATTTTAATTACACTTCAATCTTGATCAGTATCATTCTATCGAAATGTTTGTATTGCAAGAAGTAGCATTTCGACTAAAACCATATTCTAAATTGACAGACCACGTAAAATTAATAAATTCAAAACTAATTCACAATTAATAATCCACCACGTTTTCATGACAGCCGCCGCTTTTACAAAAACCCCAAACCTCAAGATCTGATAAAAAAGTCCTTACAAGTGGCTCATAGAAAGGGTGTTGCAACTCCTTAATGACATTCAGAACAACAAAGGAAGCACAGTCTTAACGTAATGTACCCTAATATTGCTTCTATTATGGTGATATCACCATTATCAGCCAATTGTCTAAGAAATCTAAGATCAATTTCCTCGAAATGTTCTATATTAATAAATATAGTAACCCACTAATTTTTGTAGCGACACACAAAGCCTATCAGCGGTTATAATAATTACCTTCTAGTCATAAGCAAGCAATCTTCTCAACTTAAATTAGCTTTGAAGCTTTACATTTCATCATGTTATACATTTAGTACTACGTTTTTAAATTTTCAATACAAGTTATCAATGAGAATTCACATCAGCTGGTAATAGTTAGGTTGGTGTTTTCAGAACTAATTGTTCCTATTTGGAATTTTAATCCAAATTATATTTTATAACTAGATTACATTTTATTTTGTTTTGTAACTGAGACTTAGGGATGAGAAAATTCCCTTGGCTCTCTTGGCTCCAACTATTACGGTCATTTAGCCAAATTTACTGGAATTTTTCCGATCTTGAAGGGTTCCACCCCCACTGGAGATTTATTATGCGGAAAATATCACATTGGCACGGAATTTATCATTTTACTTCCTTATTTCAGAAAAGGCATATTTTAAAAATTTTTCTCCACTGAAAGATTTAGCGACCTCGATCGGGTTTGAACCCGTGTCCCTTAAACGTAGATGCAAACGTACTAATCACTACACTAATTGGGGCTGGGATACATATGTATGCTATTAAATTTTGTAATTATTAAAACTGAAGTACTTTTAATTAATTTAATAATTTTAAACTATTTTCTGAAGATTTATTATTACAAGTGATTGCTGTATGCATAAATACTCATATTTAGTTGCTTATCAGCTTTCCCTATCTTTAATTAAATTTTTGGTACTTATGCTAACTAATTAATTGTAATGCCGTTTTGAGAATGGCTTAAATTATTAGCCGAAATATTTACGCTTCTATATAAACTCTGGCAGATCAATATTTCGTTTTGACTCTAGCTTTAAACACCTTCATTACAGAAATCGCTTCTCTCTTGATGTTATATAATCTAGAAAATGTATAATTGTTTCCGCAATTAAATAAGCTCTAATGTAAATCACAGATTAAAAGTGTAGCTCATTATATGAACTGTAGTGAACAGTTCAATCTGAAATACTAAATTACATTTATGAAGATGAGCCGTTATTAAGAATATCCGCGGAGAAAGTTATATAAGAGGATCTAAATATGGGTTGTAAGAATGGATTGTATGTTTTTTATATCCTAATTGGAAATGAACCTATGATACCAAGAAATTTCTCAGATAATTTCGTAGGTGCACTGTTCTTCATAACAAATGTATTCCCTTCAACTGTTCATTAACATACAAATGAGTATTATTAGATATAGAAATTAGAAAATGACGAGTTGTGTACATATGTATAAAAATGAGAACATGGTAATTGCGGATAATCTTAGGCGTCACTTACTTGTTAAAAAAGAGCCCGGTAATAAGAGACCAAGGAAAGGAAACCTTAAAAATGAAACATTTAAATGCGACCAAGAGTTTCAAGAATGGCAGTGGAAACGTATAGCACTAGCTAAATTAAATTTCAATTAGGTACACTGTTCGTTAATTACTGGAATAGAAGTCATGCTGGAATGGCATTTTATTCTATCTATGAGGTGCATTAGATTTGTTTTTTAAATAATTTTGAAGTTACAGTTTTATATTTGTTAGAGGCTATAACTTTTCATTGCAGATGAAGGCTCATTCTTGAAACTTGGATAATTTTCATTCCCTTATCGCATACTCTACACGTAATTTATTTCAATTTTGTCATAAAATTAAGAAATAAGAATTTTAAGTTGGTAATTTTGCTTATTTAGATTCATTCATACAATTTTGATACAATAACATTTAACGATTCCAGAGATTTGAAGGATTAATTCAATTTCATTTACCTTTATAATTGTTTGACGTAATGCCAGTAACTTTGTCACTAACTTTACCTCCGATTGGCAGCTTGGGGCTGAACGAGAAAACTATTTCCTCAAATGCAATTTGCAACTTTATACGCCTTTCACTCAATCTGTATAAACGAAAGTAAATAATATAAATTCTATCTAAAAATATTGGAAGGCCTGTCGTAAACGTTGAATGTTGATTTTCTGTCTACGCGAAAAAATGTGTTTCCGAGTTGAATTTGTTTTATATAACAATTTCTGTATGGAACATTTCTATGATAAATTCGGTCGTAAAGTTTGACTACAAACATAACTAAGTTGATGTTACATCTGCAAACATTATCCTTGATCAACTTGAATTCCAAAAGATACGGGTAAATAATATATACGATATGTCACGACTTATGGTTAATCAACACTAATTACAAACGTGTTAAATGTGTTTTTTCTGGAGTTCCTACGACTATCCCCTTTTTTATCGTTTTAATTTGTCACGAGAATTATGCTACTTTAAACAAAATTCCTTATGATACAATGTTCATTAGAAATTTATTCATTCAAGCCTTTGAGAGTAAAATTATAACGAATTTATTTATTTTGCGAAACACCATAAAGATTGAGACTATAGTAATGATTCTTAACCAAAAACATTAATTTGGAATTACAGTTTTATAATTGTAATAGGTGTTCATGATAGAACATATTCAGTTAATTATACATTTCAAAAACGCTAAAATTTCAGTAACAATAATCACTTATAGGTGTTTGCTTAGAAGACATAGGATAAGTTACATAAAAGTCAATTAAATATTTAATTGCAGTTAAATATTTAGCTGACTATTAAGTTCAATACTCCAACTCTGATTAGTTAAATATATTCTAGCATCGTAAGCTGCTTGATTGATAAATTTGATTGTAATTAAATAATTAATTGGCCTTTATACAATCGAACCATAATAAAGCTTTTCCTAATTTTCATATAAAAATTAATAGCTGTTAGGAAAATTTGATTAATTGTCTTTGTGAGCGATTACCCTATCTTTTCTCTATTTTCTTTATTTGAATTTATTTGGTTTTATTTTGGGGATGTATGTAACAAAATAGAAATATTTCTGTCGGAAATTGAATCAAGAATTGATGTTGGGAAGGAATTGCGGTACCAATAGATTGTACTGAAACATGGACAGCTAAATCGTCTTTGTGGATGCACACAATATTACTGATTTAATTGCTCTACTTGGGGGCTGTGCGAGTTCCGTTTACCGCCTGTAGTAGCCAAGTACGGTGTTCACATTTACTTTGGTGAAATTCTAATTTGAAAATGTAAGACCAATAGTTTTCAATAATCAAACTATTTAGTTTTAAATTAGGCACCTCAAGAAAGTAATTTTACAAAAGCTTTAAAATTTGGCACGCTAGATTCTACTTTAAGAAAACCATTCACCGTATGAATTGGTTAATAAAAATATCTAAAATTCTTGTCATAACAGTAGAGTTGAATGTTCGTAAAGCCTAGAAGAACCAATTCTTTATTTGAAGCGCGCTTAAGTTCTTTTGTTTAATTTAAAACTACTTATGTAGTTACTTAGTGTAATTTCGGGTATTTAATACGCGCAGTGATTAAGAATTATTCCATAATGTTATCGAAACTTCATTATTGGAGCTAGGTCTTTGCATATTTGTGGCTGAAACCTAATTGATAATCGTTTAATCAGATAAATACGTTGTAGGTAGGATATGAAAATTTTCATTTCTCAGGATTTATGCGTTTTCTGTGTACTTAGATTTCGACTAATTAAGGTAATTAAACTATTTTTTTAACTCATCAGCATGACAAAAGTGTACAATTGGAACTATTAGTTGCAAAATTATGTTTGCAAAACTTAACAATTTACGTTCGAAATTTCTTTTCAATTGACTAAACTTCCTTTTTTTTGCATTAAAATATAATTCAAACACCTAGAAGTAAATTAGAATGAATTAGGTAATCAGATAAATAATTCTGGCTATGACATACTAATAATTGACAGATGAAATGGAAACCAATCAATAGTTTTGAGATTAATATAAACACTATATCTAAAGTCAAACTGAGAATACAAAATAAGTAATATAGGGAAATGATTTTCTTATGAAACTTATAGCGCCACTATTTACAAAAGTACTTGTTGCATTATAATACTCAACAATACCACAGCAGATCATGTTCTTTAGTTACGAAAATATCTTTAAGTTTCGTTTGGTTCAATTTCTGTAAATGTGTGAGTTGTAAAGCTTATCCATGGACTATTTTTATCGATTTAAATATGACTAATAGTAAATCTCCTTATCTCTAAGGACATTTCTAGGCATTTTAATTTAATTGCAGTTGTATCAGTTAGTTGGACAATCATTGAATCGTCTTTAAAATGTAAGTAATTTGCAAAATGAAAATTATGTAGACCTATTATATTCTTTTGTATTAACCTAATAACTGAATTGGGAGTCACACTAAGTTCCTATGTTATAACTATGTAATAGGTCATCATGCGTCATAAAGATTGAAAAATTGATTAAAAGCTCTTTACGCGTACTGGAATTCCAATTAAACATTGACCTCTTTGTTATTATTATATTATTATTAAATAGACCAGTTACAAGTTACATTACATATCGATGAAACTTGTAAACTGTGTTTCAGCCAACAATACTCATTTCGTTTATATTTTTTAGGTCATCCTCTGCAGAATTATAACATTTTGGCGTATAAAGAGTACTAAATAACAGGTTATGTTTGACAATCATGTACACCAAAAGAAACCATACTGTATCCTTTGTTTGACTTTGAAATACTCTATTTGGCATTGGATATGTCGAATCTAGAGTACCAAAATCGATTTACTCCACTTTAACACCAGAAATATGGCTAATTCTGAAGAAAACCCGCGACATTTCAATTTGCTATGAAAAGTGCACCAAAAAAATAAAGAATTTATATGCTGCAATGAGGTAGCTTAATCGTGGTGGCCGGGTTCTCGAACGCCTTTCAAAGCATCCTGAGCGACTTGGGCTGCTTCGTTTGTCTGGTTTTGCATTTGATATATCTGTGGAACAATTATTTATAGGATAACGTCATTTATCAAAATGACGTCACTTCGACTTCGGTTACGAAATGATTTTCGGGAATTTTGTTTAATAATCGTTTTGATTTTCGGCGGTATTAAAAATAATGACAGGATATATAAAACAGTTTATTTACATAAATTAAATAAAATCAAAGCAGTTTATTTACATAAAACAAATGAAAATAAAAACGGTATTCTGGTAGTGTAACAAAAAAAAGGGCTTATTTATAATTAAATATAATTTGCATGAAACGTCGACCTTTATGTGTGTATGTTCTATACGGTGGTCATTGTATAATCGTCACAACGGGGCGGAGTTGCAAGTTATCAACGCATTCCTGTTACATTTTACCGCAAAAGCTGGCAGTAGACTTCGAGATCTAGGCACGGGCACGTCGTTTGTGGCGGCCGCTGCGTACGTAATTTATGCGGTCAGTAATCAAGGACGGAGCTTTGGTGTAGCGGCGCTAGTATCCACTCGCAACATTTCTTGCCACTCAGTACAGCTAAACGTAGCGCGTTTGGCGTCGTTTGCAGGTCGTTACAGAGCAACTCGCCTGGAGACGACAAGATGTTATCGATGACAGGTAATGTAGCTACAGCGTAGTTGTGCCTCCGCTATCAGTACAACTCTACACGTAATGACGCTGAGGAGCGCTTGGCGTTGGGCGCAGACAGTTACCGAGCAACCTATTTGTGGTCGACTCAAGATCAGTTAAGTTACAGGTTCGGTGAGGATAACGCCGGGGACGCTCGGTGACGAGGACCCCTAGTGCTACGTTATTATAGGCCTCGGGCTGTCCCCGTTGCAGAGCAACTTGGAACGGAACGAAGATCTAGAATCGGGATAAATCTAATTAGATCTCTAGTTTATGGCGTTTTTTAAGGTATTCATAATTTGAACGGTACTCAGGATCTTTGCAGCCTTGGCGAGTCCATAAGATATCACGCAAAGATCGCTGCAGAATTTAATTAATAGGTTGACTTTACAAAAAAGCTTTTACGGTCTAGCGTGGTTATGCTCAGAGCAATATCCTGCATCGAGTCCCACACAATGAATGTCTTTTGGTTCGAAAAAGCATCTTATTTATAGTTAAATCTATATTCTCGTTCTTTATTCGGCGAATATGGATTTCGGCGGTTTTCTTTGTCTGTTATCTAATCGCTTCGGATAACAGTACATTTGCTTTAAACAAATTATTGCATGACATGACGCAATGTTGCGTAATTCTATTTAATTACTTTTCTTTAATTAATTAATATTTAAATTATCTGAGATCGTTAATTGTTTCGATTTTCATTACAATTTCAATTAATTTCGGACGGTAAACGGTGATTTATTTCTTGCGTCATCTTGTGCAATTAAGTTATACCTTTTTTTATACAAGATTTTATTGGTTCATCGATTGACTCTGGAGGAGCTGTAGATGGACCAATTATTATTTAAACAATTCTTTGGTCTGAAATAAATTAAAGCTACACACTCTCGCAATGTGTTTCTTTGGCCCCTTCTTTAAGTTTGTTTTGTCTTTATTCAAGTCTTAGTTATTTCACTTACAGAATCACTAATACTGCGAGTATACGTGTATTGTCGGAATTCAATTAGATCGGCTTTCGTGATATTATTACGGTTCCATGGGAAACGTCACAAACCATATTTTAAAGATCTCTGCTTGTATCAACGGTAGTAACTTAAATATATTCCTGCAAGCTAAATAATGCATTTCACATGGCAAAAAGTTGGCGTTTTCGCGCTAATATTTTATATACCATAACTAGTACACATTTACCTTTAAAAATTCTTTCCTACAATAATCTGGTTATCAAAACGTCCATATGAAGAAGACTATACAGTTCGTTGTTGTGTCAGCAAATAATCATGTAATGAATTGTAGAAATTATATAATTTAGGAATTAATTATCAATTTATTTGCAGACGAAGCATCGTGATAGGTGTCCATTGGAAGCAGCCGGAAAAAATGTGTAGCACTAAAAATATTACCCACATCAAGAGCTAAATTCAAAATAATTTGAAACTTCGTAGGATTGTAGGGGTAGAAGTATATGTACGTTTATAACTGATATGCTCCAGACGCGAGTATACGAAGCAGTACCCCCGAGTCGCCATATCGTTCACTACCCGTTTACTGTTTCTATGATATACAGTATCTTCCTATCACCAGCTATAAATTTTCTGATAACTGTATATCCTGGTATATATATATATATATATATATATATATATGTATATTAATTTAATTATCAGGTAATTGGTCCAATTAAGTAGGGCTATTTAGTTAGTTCAACATTTATTTCATATGTTAATATTTCGCTAATTTTTGTTAGCTTCTTC
>JAHWXV010181353.1:0-14270 GCA_024586415.1 Phrixothrix hirtus
ATGAATAGGTTGTTCTTATTCTATACAAACTTATTACCAAGTTTTGAAAAGCGCAAGTGAATCATATCTTGTTGATTGTACTTGTGGTTTTCATGTTAAATAAATATTTATCTTATTTTAAATTAATTTGAATTTGATTGATTTTAAAATGAGAGGTTTTGAACAATATGTAATCGAAATTGAATTAACAGTAGAGGTGATTTGTGACATTTGGTGGATTTCGTCGGTGTATAATTGGTAATAATCCGTTGCGAGGCCCCCGCGCGTGGCAGTTAATACACGCGTAATTTGAAAGAATCGGTTGTGTGTGCGATTTCTTTGATTGAAGTGTTCGGGCGTGTGTAAGGATTCCGCAAATGTAGTATGTCGGAATACTAGGCCTGTGAGATTGAATAGTGTATCTCTGGGGATTGACCTGCTTCCCCCCCTCTGCGAGTGCAGGAATCAATAAGTAAATTATGATTGGCGATTCTGGTTGAGTGTAATTGAGAGCCCGAGTGAAGTGACGCATAAGACTATGGTACCTTTTATAATATTGTATTTTTGCTTCCCAATTGTTTGCCTGCGAAGGGCGTAAGCGAAATATCAATTTGACGTCCCGGCTGCCAACCTTGTAGAGAGCCTATTAATGCATACCTCCTGTCCAGCTTATGGACGCATATCTGCGTTAACTGTACCTAGTATAGTTAAACCCTAATTTTAGTGTATAGTAGATTGATTACTTTTCCCCGCACCTCAGCCACATTCAAGAGACGGAGAAGTTACCTGTAAACTTTTACACCCTGTTGTTTTTTTGCCTGTATGCTCAATAACATATTTCTTTAGCAATAGATATGTCGTATTACTCAACTAGACTTTCATTTTGAACTTAGAATAAGTTAATAGTTAATACTTTGTATTTCAGGGGATTATATTATTATTTGGGGCTCTGGTAAGAGACAACAGCGGGATAACATAGCTGTAGGCCACGGAACCGTTTTTCCCTGTTCCGAGCAACAGTTCTATTCAGTATATGGCCTACCAGGAGCAGTGGCACCCCCTCATATATTTCGAATCCTTATACGCATTTCCCTTAGAGTACGGACGGTAGTGGTGCAATTTATCTGGAACTCTCCCTCCTCCGAGAAGCTAGTGGGACATCAGTATCGTTGTGGGGCGTAACACCTAACGAGCCTGTGACAAGGTTATGAATACAATTTGTGTGGCAAATTATGTAACATTCCGTCTCACGCAGATTTCATGGGAATTTTAATTACCTTAGTTCCAAGCGACTGTGAGATCATCCAGACTTATTGTCTATTTCTTACTGTATTATGGAAATTTGTTGTTGAACACCATAATCTTTGAATTTAGTCCAGCCGTTCCTGTAAATGCAAAGTTAGTTCAATTACTAAGTGAGTGTTTGTGACCCAATAAGTGCGTGAACGAGGTTCAGATTATATGTGACAATCGCTTGTCAGCACACGGTAAACTTGTATAGGAATAATTTTCATTTCTCTATAACTGACAGGATCGACTAGACAGACAGGATATCCTGTAAATACTGACGTCTTGGGCATATGTATTTCTTTTTGTTTGACGATATATTTTTAGTAAGTTTAGAGTTCCTTATCGTAAAGTTAATTTTTGTAAACAAATATTTGATAGGTAATTTTAAATCTTTACAGACGAACGTGTTTTAAAAATGTATATGCAACTTTACAATATTATAACTAAATTAAGCACTTGAATAATACGTTCCACAATTCGTGTAGCATAAATATGCAAAAATTGAAATAATTATTAGTTTAAAAGCATAAAATTAAATAGATATACAGGACAACGAGTAAATTTACAAATTGAAACATACAAGTTAACAAAGTATAGTAAACAAGCTAGAATAATAAATATAAAGTTAAAACTACATGCACATGAGGTTTTGTAAAATATATTAAAGCAATTACGTCCTAGTCAAATGTCATCGGAGTCGCTGTGTATAATATCTCTGTTGTTAGATGGACGTTGCCCATCCACGACAAGGAAAGTACTAAAGGACGTTACGTAAAGCCATTGTTGCAGAAAATGTCACCTTTATTTATTGATGACCACCTTATTTACGAATATTTCTTGCATACTACGCTGACAATAAAGTAAGCTATCGTTTAAAATATATAGGAATCTTGAGATATTTATTATCACATCAAAATTAACCTTACATGCATGCTTTGCAGTTTATGCAGAGAACGAAAGGCTGTTATTTTGTAAAACTGATAAATCGCCTTGCTCTTGCTCTTTTTATGAGTTACTATTTCAATTGTGACGTGTTATAGGTACGACTAATTAATTGTTAATAAGTTGGGTAACTTATACAGTAATTAAATTTTAAATATTGATTGTGTAACAAATTATTGAATTACTACGTTTGTGTGATTACTGATTTATGTGCTTAAAACAGTATTTGTGTATCATCATTGAATCTTTTATGTACTTAAAGTATATAAATATCTCATTGTTTTAGTAGTGATAATTTTAGTAAGACCTTAATGTAAGCGATGATGTAAACTGTAGCGTCATGCAACTGATTTTTACGGTTGATCCAGCCAGAGGCGTATGAGTTGCTTACTCCTTACCGAGAGTAAGTGTTTAGTGTCCTTAAATGATTGGGACGAAGGTTTTCAGGTTTGTTTCGTCTGTGCCGAGAAGGCAAGTTCAAGAATTACAATCAGGTGGTTGATTGAATAACATTATCTTTTAACTGAGCAACCCTATTCTCGTTATGCTAACTGGCATTTAATTAGCGCTCTTAAATAACTTGATTTAACTTGCAAAGCCATATTGTTTTGTGACAGTAGTTTTAATGAGCTTTCCATATAACAACTTTTCGTAACTTAATTCTTTTAGAAATGTTTTTTAATTTAAGTACATTTACACTTTAGACATCACTCATAGCATTTTACTGTGTGCGAATAGTTAACGGAGCTTAACAAGGAGCTCAAACAGTTAAAATTCACCGACTCACTGCCTTGGAAATGAAGGGTTGGAGCTATTTCATATTATACTGATCAATCTTCTAACATCGTGGCTCAATTTAATTAAATACTTTGCTGAAAAAGTTATATCAATGATTTTCAAAATTAATAAGTCTTGCGTATAATAATCCTTGAGTTTTTCAATCACTTGAGCGTGTTTTGTAAGTCAAATTTTCATTGTTGTTAGAAAATGGAGATTATATCAGATAAATTTGTAATAAGACGGGTTTCTTGTTTAGAAACGATAAAAAGACGTTATGTGTTGTGACAGTGAATCCGCACGGGAGGTCAAGGTATTTGAAATTTAGGAAAACATAGAGCCAAGAAAACCTTATAGATCCTTCCTAAACGTGTAGGCCCTAAAAATATTTAATTCAGAAACGCTTTTAAAGAAAAGTTCAAGTAACACTGAAAAACACAAATTACCTTAGGTTCACATATTATCTGTACAAGATGTTATCGATATCAAAACGCTTTCCTTTACTTTAGATCAACACCAAGCATATAATATAGAACTTATCATTTTTCTGTCAGAAATATAAAAAAAAATAAATGAAGAAAGAAATTTTGATCCCTTAATAATAACGCCAAAATCTTCTACAAGACCTTAATGAAATAAGTTGGAAAAAGGTGCAAAAGTTCATTAAAAACTGCAACATGAGAAGAGAAAAATGAGATACTGCAAACTTAACCGAAAATTAAACAAATCAAATCAAAATCTAGAGGCAAAAGTTGAAACAGGTTATATTGTCGCAGAAAAGGATATCAGATTGTTTCGAGTTCCAGTCAATTTAAAATGCTAAAAAATACAAAGCTCACGACCACGGCAGTAAATTACTTACTCAAGAAACAATGTTATTGAGCACAATAGAAATTATTATTTCCAATTCGCCCAAGTTGTGTCGCTTGCTTTGGTGCACCTCCCCTATGTTCACCTCCAGAGAAAAGAATCGCATGGTGTTAGTTCTGTCAATACATAGACGAATCGCAAACATCATTTTCAAAATGTTCAGGAGTATCATTTTGCATAAATTGAACTTGTAAAGTGTTGCACAACCGAGGATTTACTAGCTACATACGATCTTGCAACATTTCTAAATATTCATCGGCACCCATTGTTCCATGCGAAAAGAAAGAATCAACGGCAGTTAGTTACATTATTATCTTTGGACACTATCGTGCCTTTTCAACATAGAAGATAGTTTACCTGTTCAAGAACTGACGACAAAATTTACTGCTTTATTCATGCCAAGCCTGTTACAGTTGTCGGGAGATTTTTTGCGAATACGGTAAAGCCACTGACTTTTGTAAAAACCATGTTTTCCGATAGTATAGAGTACACGGATTTTATAAATGAAGAAATTACGATTGGGTCGCCATTATTTAAAAAGTTATGGTAATTCAATTTTTTTAAAGCGAAATCTGACAATTTTTCGCGTTTTTCAGTCAGTTTACAACAAATTTGATTCAGATCTTTTAAAAAGCTTTTTCCGATTGAATATAGTCAACCGATTAAATAAAAATTAAGATTGAGTTTTATAAGTATATGTATGCCTGCCCCGATGGTGTAGTCGTTGGCATGTTTGCCTCTATACTCAATCGAGGTCGGAGAAAAATTTAAAAAACTTGCGTTCTTCTCGGATAAGGAAGTAAAATCGTAGGTTCCGTGTCAATGTGATGTTTGGCACGTTAAAAATCCCCACTGGTGGTGGAGCTCCTTCAGATTCGGAAAAATTCTAGTAAATATGGCGAAATGGCTATATAATAGTTCTAGTCTAAGAGGGTCAAGGGAAATTCCACATCTCGATCGCTCAGCTACAAAAACAAACGAACAAAGTATATGAATACATGATAAAGTAACATTTAAACAATTATATTTCAAACAGAAGCTGCTCCGGTTTCCGGGTCTAAACTTAACTTTATCTAAGTCTAAGCCTAAAATCCGATCCTAAAGATTAGAGGACATACACTTAGTTTACCGTTGTTCAACACAGGCTATGAAGACTGTTCCACTCTATGGTTTTTAAAACTTTAGAAATGCACTTACTTTTGAAATAATTGTGACCCAATCAAAATTTCTACATCTGTAGAACCAGCGTACTCGATTGTATCAGAAAACAGGGCTTTTGCAAAAATCGATGTCTCTGTATCCGCCCATTTACCTAGACGTAATGTATTTTCCGTGGCTTAAACTTGAGTTTACAACCGTATAAGAGGTTACTTCCACGATTCTTTTGAGTCAAAAATTTCTGTGAATTCCTTAAGAACATCTCATTAGAGATATCAGCATGGCCGACATTAAGGGTTTTCTTGGACTCTTTGCGTCGATAATATTACCATTGATAGTAAGTTCCAATGATAACTTTTAATTGTTTTTGCATTCAGTACTGCGTGCATTTATTCAAGTGTACACTATTTTTGTACCAGTGCTCTGAGATTTGGCGCACAACGTGCGTTTGCTAATAAGGCATATTAAAAAATTGAAAACAGTTTTATTGCTTCACAGCGCTTATTTTGTCGGCATCACAATATTGACCGTGATAATTTGGTGTTATCTACGTATACCATCCAAATTTGGACGAAGAACTTTGAAGACACAGAGTCTGGTCTAAAAGAGCCTTCCGCGAACGTGAAAGCCGCACGAACGCCTTCATTGTGGGGGTACTTAGAAAACAAAGTCTTCAATCGTCCGCAGCCATAAGATATCGAAGGACTCAAGATTCAAATTTCTGTAGGAATGTCACATCGTATGATGGGCAGTATATGTTCGAGATATGACGAACGCCTGCGACTAAATAGAAACTATCTTACGATACGATTTACAACACATGAAAACTTAGTTTATATAAAACTATGTGCTATTTTAAGAATATTAATAATGTCTCCTTAAAGAGTTACGAGTATTAGTAATAAATTTTAAGAATTCAAAATCGTCAATTTCATTGGACAACGTTGTACAAGATAATTCGAGAATTAAAAGCATAGTATGAAACAAACATATCACATTTCCAAAACCAAGGTAGCTGGAGTAACCGAAGATTTAATATGCAACAGAAAACATTTTGTCAGTCTTATAATGGGGGTAACGGTACGTATGGATAGGCGTATGCGGGCAAGTTCAATATAAGGAAGCAGTATGTCACACAAAAAAGGTTTTGTGCATATTCAGAGTCACTTAAAATGATTGCAAATATGCATACCTAAGCAGTCCTACTTTCCAACTAATCTACATGCTTCTTTTTAATATAGAGTTGACACACTCGATTATAAGACCTGGAGCCGAAGGAGACAATACTGGTAATCGTCTGATTCTATTTGACGTACTTATAAAGCTCTATTGATGATAAGCATCATTTGCACGGTAACCAACTTCGAACGTTATTTTTGCCGTTTCACACTTTCCAGATCCCAGAGGAAAACGAGCTAAAAGTGGTACTTAGAGGCATTCCGGAAGGAATTGATGTGGATGAGATTTCAAATGACTTACAAGGTAATAAAACTAGGAAGTTTCCACTCGTTTTAGTAAATGCAAACAAAAATTAAAAAGGAAAAGAACTATTTCAGGTCAATGAAATTTTAAGTTTAAAAGAACCGAAACGTAGGTCGGTTAATGCGCTACAATGTTTCAGGTGCCAATTGGACGAACATGTAGTCTATAGATGCTCCGCTGCATCCTGATGTTTCAAGTATGTAGAGGAATATCCATCTTTCGAATATATGAAGCCGAGAACTACTCCACCCAAATGTGCTAACTGTGGAGGTGACCATACGGCTAACGCCAAATCAGGAAGCTGATGGAAAGGGAAGAAAAAATCAGGAGAGTAGAGATTTCTCCCGGAATCTCCTACGCAGACAGAGCTAGAGGTACACGAACTGCCAACCCAAGCGCGCTCACGGAAGAAGATCTTGAAGGTAAGATTGCACTTGCTATTAAAAAAATTTTGTCCGAAATGTTACCAGAAATACTTAAAACTATAATTCATGGCTAACACAACAAATTGCATTATATTCGCCACTTGGAATGCCAACGGTGTTAAACATAAATATAACGAACTGGAACTATTCTTACAAGAACATGAAATTTCAGTGCTCATGCTCACCGAAACTCACCAAAAAACAGAAGATATCTTCTGGTTGAGTGAATATAACATTTGGCAGAAGGATAATGTTAATCCATACATAAATCCCTATGCGCTATAACTATCCCGTCACCTTTTGACTCTAACACTTCTCAAATTGAAAGTCTAGGTATGTATTCAAATGCAATAAATGGCACAAAATGCAATATTTTCTCGGTATATAACCCCCCTGTGTAATATTCGACAAATTTAGGCAAAGATAGTTGTAAGCTAATTTTCTATATTTTTACGTATAGCGAACTGAAAAGCCCAGCCGCTGGTAGGTTTATGTTTGTTTGTCAAATTACTACAATTATACGAAACGGAAAACATGAACATATGTATTCAAATTGCAAATTAAATGGACGGATCTACAAGTAAATAATAATTCTGAATGTGAACGAAATACGAGGTAAAAATTTATTTGAAAATTTAACCTGCGAGTACATAAATCAAGAATTAATATTTAGACTAACCTGGATTTTTTGCTGAATATTCCTGACGATTCACTTATTAGCTTGGGTGATGCATTGATAGGATAATTGGGCAAAGGTAAAAAAGGTGGGAGAAAAGAATATTTACACCTCAATTAACAATTAATTAAACCGATTAAAACCGAAAACAATGGCGATCGACTTTACTTAAGCGACTATTGATCGACTGTAATTTTATCGACTCCGTTGATCGAGTACTCTTAAACAAATTTACTTGAGAGACGGCACTTGATCGACAACAATTGAACGACTGTTTTTAGCGCGAGAACTAGAAATATTAAAAATGGGGGGTTGCGCATAAACGCGTGCGATCAAAAGTGTAAAGCATAGCAATTATATGGATATGTATGTAAAAGAGAATGCAAATATTTTGCTCAGATAAAACATTAATTCAACTAACATTAAATTATAATAAACTAAATTATATCATTATTAAAATTCACAATGGATTCAAATAAAAACCAACTGGGCCAAAAAACAAAATTCTTGTAAACGAACTCAAAAACCTTCAACTAAATGTTCCAACAATTATAGGCGGTGATCTCAATGCAGAACACCCATCCTGGGGAAGTAGATTAGCAAACTTAAACGAAAACACTCTCTTTCATTTCATGAAAGACATCAGGAATTTTAAAATAGAGCACCCAATGGATGCAACGTCAATTCCACCGAATACGCGAGGCGATGTTATGGACATCTTTATGTCGTATAATTTAACATTGAAAGTTTCCTTTAAAACTATCCATAGTCTGAATTCAGATTACTTTCCAGTAATAATGGAAATTATAGCCCCTACAAAAACCAAGACTACAATTACGAAAAGAAATTGGATGAAGTTCATTTACAAAATGGAAGCTTTCAATCCATCTGTTTTGATGCTAAATTACTCAGAGATTGACCAAGCAGTGGGAAACATCACGACCTTTATCAAAAACAATTTGCAACAAAGCCAAATTAATACCAAATACAATTCCTTAAACAAACTGGGTCTCACTCTGGATGAGAAGCAAAAAATCAAGCAAAAGAACCGCAGTAAAAAGGTTTGGGGGTACACTAGAAATCCAACGCATAAAGTGCAATATCTTAAATTACAAAAGTAAGTAAATGGCATTATTAAAAAATGGGAAAACAAATAGCTGAGAAACATTGCTTAACGATATCTAACGAAACGAGAACAACCAAATGTGGAGAGCGGCGAAACAGTCAAGGAAAGGGCTAAATCCAAATTCTTCAGTTATATACAATAATCAAATTCTATTTAACAATTTAGAAAAAGTTGATGCTTTAAGTCAACACCTCGAAGGCCAATTTTTGAACACAGAGATAAGTAACAAGAAATTATCTAACTTAGTGAAAAGTGTAGCAAGAATTATCAGCAAAGTTAAAATTACTTCTACATTCCAAGAAAACCTAGAAGACTTCAAAAACAAAATTAAAATTTTAAAAATCAACAAAGCTATCGGAATAGATAATATTCTACTAAAAGCAATTAAATTACTCCCTGAAACAGTTCTTCGGGAATTATTAAATATAATTAACACATCTTTTCGAATCGGCTATTTTCCAACCAAATGGAAAGAGGGTCTAGCGATAACAATTCCGAAAAAAGATAAAGACCCATGTATTCTAGCTAACAGACGTTCGATCAGTCTACTAAATAGCCTCGCCAAATTAGTAGAACACTTCGTAACTGTTAGACTACAATCAGTACTGGAAACTAACGACAAGTAACCAAATGCACAATTTGGATTTCGGAAAGAGCTTTCAGTAGTACAACAGGCAGCAATTTTGACAAATTGTGTTACAAAAGCAAAACACGAAAAGCGCTTACCATATGTCAGCTTACTTGACATTGAGAAGGCATATGACAAGATTTGGAAGGATGCAGTAATTTTTAAAATGGCACTCCTTAAACTTCTGATCGATTCAATTAGATTCGTCAACTCATTCTTAACTGACCGAGTCTTTAGAGTTAAAGTAGGATCAGAAATTTGAACCGTAAGAAAGGCAAGAGAAGGCCTTCCGCAAGGGTCGCCTCTCTTTCCTACTCTATTTAATATTTTTATCCATGACATACCAAAATTCGAAGAAATCAATGGACTAAGGATATTCCAATTTGCAGACGATATGGCAATTCTGTCCGCCAATTATAAAATCAACTGAGCTAGCGCTGGTCTATTAAAAGCTGAAAAAACATTTAAGATTATTGTAAATCCTGGAAAATCAAATTAAATATTTAAAAAACTAAAGTTATTTGATTTACCAAAAGACGAGGCAAATTACATCAATTAGGGAATCCCAAAATAAAAACAAGCGGAAATTATCTGGGCATAGTACTAAACACTAATCTTAACTTTCAGCTACACGTGAAAAGAACAGTAAACTTCGTCAAAAAGTCAATCTTTAGATTATACACCGTTTTAGGCCCAAAAAGTAAACTAATATTAGAAGTCAAAAACAAAATCTTGAAAACAGTCTTAATACGTGTAATGACCTATGGGAATGAAATATGGACTCTGGGATCACTTAGGTCCAAACAAACAATACTAAACGAACAAAATAAATTACTTCGGCTAATAATCAACGTCCCTTTCTACATGAAAAATAAAGATGTACGGTAAGATTTAAAGCCTATTGACTTAATTCAACTGGCAGAGATTCGCACAGCAAACATGCTCTAGCGCCTAGCAAAACACAAATCCGAAGCAATTAAAGAATTTGCTCAAAACGTTTCAACCTAAACTGCCAAAACCCCAATTATGATAAACAAAATTCATTCTCTTCTCACAAGGGAGTGCAATAAATACACCTTTATGTAGCTTTTACCAAGCTAAATAAGAGAAAAGAAGTAGGAAAACAAAAATTTGTTGGCATTGAGCAAAGCTATCCTAAGCTTCCTAAAATTTGTCCCTGTTTCTAGACATGGAGGTAAAAATGAAAGGGTAACACAATGGGGGATACATAGAAGGGAATTACAGGTAGTGCTTCGTCCATACTAGTGATTGTTTCAACTATAAAGAGCCCAGTGAATGCATGCTGATGTTTGCAGAATAGCTTACGGGTTGCGTAGAATATATGAGATGTTGTTCAAGGGTTGCATGATTGAATTTTTTATGGCAGTATTATTAGTGGTAATTATCAGTGAAAACTCCCTTCCACGACTTTATCTAGTGGTATTAATGCGTGTTCGGTTGTTATCAAGCAAAGAATTTACGCGTATTTGCTACCTTTGTTATGAATAAAACACGTGTCACAATTAGATTTTGTAGTAAATTCGATTTATCGGCCATGGAAACGATGAAAATGGTTCAAAAGGCTTATGATGACAATCTTGGCGAGTTGAAATGTTTTTTGTTAACACGGATGGTTTCAAGAAGAGAGAGAGAGAGAGAGAGAGAGAGAGAGAGAGAGATAAAAGACAATGGATGCATTGAACACCAAGTAACAACGGGAGCCACTATGTTGCTCTGATATCAACTGCTTAAATATGAGTAGGTCTAACTCTGCATATCAAATACACTTGATTAAAATTTCTTAACAGCAATCCAAGTTTTAAAGTTTGGAGCCAGGTCAGGTGAATATATGACATGTGGAACAATTTCAAAATTCCATTCAAGCATTTTTGTAGTTGCAACGGCTGAATAATGTACTGGTACATTATCGCGGTGAAACAAAATATTTCTTTGCCAAATTTGGACGATTTCCTTTGATTTTTTCATTCAACTGATTCAATAACGTTATGTTATTGTTTTGTTTTTTTTAGGTATTCAATGAAGATTGTTCCGCAAGCATCTCAAAAACGATTGCCATAACTTTACCAGCCGACGGCACAACTTTTGCCTTCTTTGTTGCATTTGAACCAATTTCTACCCATTGTCTCATCAACAGTAATAAATTGACGCAAACATTCAAATGTATTACGCTTAAACAGTTTCAACCAACACTCCGAAGACGTTGAACGATTACGTTTTTGGTCCACTGTTAACAAACGCGGCACTCGTCTTGCAGAAAGCTTTTTGATCTCTAAATTGTCATATACAATTGAAACCACTGTACCGATGGACAATTTTATAGCCTCGACAATCACTCACACTTCTGTAGACGATCTATTGACACAATATCAACTTTTCTTATTATCTCTTTTATATGCAACTTTTGATCTGCCAGATCGATTAGCACCGTGGACATTTATAAGGCGACAACGAAAATCATTAAACCACTTGTGTGTCTTTTTAATCGATGGAGCAGGGTTACGATAACATTTGTTAAGCTTTTGTTTTGTTGCTGTTATTATTTTTCTACACAGAAAGTAATGTTTAATAAGAATGGGAAAACAATTTTTTTCAATTCTAGCGAATAATATATGTTTTTACTTCAAATGGCAGTCAAATTCAAACTAATCGGCAAATATTCCTGAAAATTGGTATAACGTCATCTGTAGGAACGTAATTTAACAAAATAATATTGATTTCATTCTGATGGTGCCATCTCTTGTATTTTTACCGGACTTATTGAATTAGTCTAGTGTTTTTGATTAGACTATGTAGAAGAACACACTAAAGTGTATAAAACGGCATATTTATTTTATATAGTAATTTTCTGATACGGTAGAGTGTTTGAAAAATCCCCGGGATCACCCAAAAACGACCTAACGGAAACGTACAAACGTGCAAACCAGGGTAGGTTTTCTTGAATTAAAAATCTTCTGATGGCGATTGGTAAAAGGGATTGGAGAGGTTGCGGGTAGAACAAACACGTTTCAAAATTAACATATATTTCTGATTAGACTGTGTGAAAGTAAGTATCCAAACACATGATACATCTTTCTTAAGGTAATTTTCCAATAAGTTGGATTTTAAATGTAGTAACCAAATGGTAAGGAGCAGATGTGCAATAAAAATTTGTTTGGTTTGTTAAAAACATCGCGTTTGCATACGTAAGATTGGATGTTTAACACTGGTTACAGTATTTTTTTTACAACCTGTATGTAGTGTTGAGGTATTTTAATGCTATTATTGCGTAATTTTATCTTTTATACTTGGAAAGGCGCAATTTCAAACATACGAGGTGTGACAGAAAAAAAACGGGATCGAGTGTATAACTTGAGTTGGCAACAACTGTTTTGGTGACGTCATGCCATACCCTTTGTCTTCCACGCTATGAGTTTAGACTCGACCAGTCGCGCCAGTTGGGAATACTGCATCAACGAGTGAACACGTGCAACTGCGTTCAACTGGTAAAATGTCTAGTGTGAAATGAACAAAGAATCAATATTAAATTTATGTAAAACTTAAGTAATCGGCCACAGAAACTTTCCAAATGTTAACAAAGGCTTATGGGAATGATAGTTTGTTTAGGATATTCGTATTTGAATGGCATAAACGGTTTTCGGAGGAAAGGGACGGTGTGAAAGATGATGAACGATCGGGGCACCTAAGGTCTGAAATTACTGGCAGAAACCTTACCAAAGTTCGTGATGTGATCTAGGATGACCGACTATTGAGTGTTCACGCAGTGGATGAGGTGGTTAACTTTGATACGGAAGCTGTTTGGCAAATATTAACTGAGGAATTAAATATGAGGAAAGTTTGTGTAAAGGTTATTCCGACCAGAAACAGTGCTGTAAAATCGTGTGCGCGGACACGCTAGAACGCATCAGAAACGAGCCAACATTTTTGGAATTAGTTGTTACTTGTGATGAAACGCTGATTTTTACCTACGACTTTGAAAGTAAGCGCTAGTCGATGCAGTAGAAGTGTCCACAATTCCTAAAGCAAAAGAAAGCTTGCAAGCCAAAGTTAAAATTCAAGGTAATGCTGCTTGTCTTTTTCGACATTAGAGGAATTCTAATGAGTGCATGGGTTAACTGTTAATTAGTAGCACTACCTTGAGATACTGAAAAAACTTCATGAAAAGATTAAGACAAATAGGCCACAATTGAGAAGTGATAAATGGCTTTTTCACCAGGGAAATGCACTGCTTACAAGGCTATATTTGTGAAGCACTTTCTGGTCGGAAATAACATAACTGTGGTAGAGCATCCGCCTTATTCACCTGATTTGGCTGCCTGTGAGTTTTTTTATTTCTTAAAGTTAAGTGCTGCATTAAGGGAACTCATTTTTTCTCTGTTAAAAATGTTCAGGCGAAAATAGTGACACTCTTGAGGGCCTTCCAAAAAACTGAGTTCCAAAAATGTTACGAGGAATTGTAGCAATGAATGCCGAAGTGTGTGAATGCTGTACAAAACTAATTTGAAGGTGATAACTTATTTATGTAAATACACTGATTTATAGGAACAATCCCGTTTTTTGTGTCGAATCTCGAATGATATCAAACAAGCTAACTCCTGTGATATGAGCTTTCAAGTCAAAGGCGGTCACACTGATAGATTGCATTGCTTTGGATCGTTGATTTGTCATGAATTTAAAACAATTTGTAATACTTCCGAGCTTGTTACTTCAGACAAGGTAACGTCCATTTTTAGTGCCGTGATTTATCTTCTCTTGTCACAAGCGCCGCTGGTGTTACGCTCAACGACCATGCTGGTGTCCCGCTAGCTTCTCGGAGGAGGGGGGGCCCGTGAAAGATTTTACGCTCTAAAAAAATCTGGTATTATGTACAAAAGGTTTGAAGTTTGGGGGGGGGGGGAC
>JAHWXV010181376.1:0-11028 GCA_024586415.1 Phrixothrix hirtus
AAGTGAGTTATCGAGAAAAATCTCTAGAGTTAAGCAACGTTTTGTCTGGCGAGTAACTTGGATGGGTGACCGTTCCAATTATCGTTCTCAAAATAAAAATTAATTAATATTTTAATAATTTGCGTGCATTATTTACATACTTAATTGCTTTTTATTTAAATCTGTAAATTATTTTTGCTTTAAATGAGCTCTAAATTTAATTATAAAACTCTCAGTACTCGTAGAAAGGAAATTATGAATGGATGAATTATTTAAGCTTTTAAATTAATTTTAAAGGTTACAATTTAGGTGTATAGGAAAGTCGCTAACGTCAATAAATTCAAATTAAATTTAAAATGTGTAAGAGAAAGTAGTGTGTTGTCTCACACCAGATTTTTTACTATATTTGAAAAAATTGCAAATATTTGACTAGCTAGTATGAGCAGATGTTGATAACTTTAGAATTGTTACATTATTAAGTGTTTTATTCTTCTCGTTTATATCCGTTAAAATTTTATCGCTAGTGTAAACAACGATATAGGTACTCTGCTAAATTATTCATGACAAATGAGTGTGGTATGCGCAGTGATATGATTTTGTCAATACAACACATTCGGCAATGGTTTAGCAAACGTCTATTAGTTCAAAATATTGTAGCCAAACTAGATAATTGTTTAAAAGTCTCTATTTATATTTACTAAATTAAAACTACTTATTTATACGTATGCAACTTAGATATTTATTTTACAGTATATTTTAATAATCGTTTATATTCCTATTTATTTATAACATTTTTTAACATGATAGGATTCTTTGCAGAACTAAAAGCTAAAGGAAATTAAGCTGCCATTTGTATGGAAATGGGATATCTTAGAACATCCAGGTAAAAGCAAGAATAAAATTGGTAATAATGCTGATAGAATAACATTTAATGCAATGATTTATTGCTGCGACCTTGAATTTATTTAGATATAAGTTGCAGTAATGAGCCATTCATAACTGCATCATTTATTTTAGTCCTAGGTAACCTTGTGGAATGTTCCAGAACATTCTATAAAATTATTATTATTTTTATTTTGATACACTATCTATCCAGTAACAACAACCTTGGACTCGGCTCTTTCGATGGTACTACCTTGGTTTGTGAATGTCGGAATCTGCATTACCATACATATTGGCAGCTACATTTCTTGAAAAAGTGACTATTTACAGATTTCATCGATGATGGAGTTCCTTTTGGATTCCAACCACACATCATAATCTTGATACCAGTGTCTCGAAACGCTATCTTCAATATATTACGTACCACTAGCCAGTTATGTCAGCCTAGACCACAATCGAGCTTTGTTACGGCCAATTTTCTACCGGTACCGGCACAAATTTGTTTCCTTAAATCCCATAATTCCTTCCACAGGTCCTCAGAACGCGGCTTCCGATGCGGCAAGGCTTTAAGGTAGTTAATGTTTCATATACCTTGGCGATGACCGCGCAATAGGGGACATGCCTTACTAATTTCTGGCTCTTGGTTGTGTATTTCTTCTACGCCACCAAACTTCTCTTTAAATTTGACTGGGGTACCATGGGACGTTCCAAAATCGTTAGTAACACAATAAACCAGGGACAACCTTCTGGGGCATCGCATAAATTTCAGTGGTAATACGAAGTCGAGATTTGTGGGGTCCCAAGTAGTTTGACATAAATTCAGTAAATGGCATTTCATTATTCCGGGATTCTACATTTCTAGTTCAATGTGGTTTGCCCTTTATTCACGTTGTTGGTGTTCCGATTCTGCATTCTTCCCAGGGTATGGGGTCAAGCGATTCATGTGAACTACCCTAGGTTTTCCTCTGAGCAGGTTCATTATTCGATATTTTATTTTGTTGATACTTTTTAAAACTTTGTACGGGCCTTCCCAGGACCTTTGCAATTTGGGAGATAAATCTTGTCGTTGTTGAGGATGGTATAACAAAACTAGATCGTTAGCTTGGAATTCTTACGCTTTATAACGTTCATAGTAGTGGAATTTCATTCGAGCAATCTGGATGTGATTGTGAACTTCCTAATGAATTGAATTTAATTTTTTTGAAGACTTTCGGTGTATTCACTTCCAGCAACATCCTCCTCTCTGAGCTTACTACCAAACTCCAAATCTCATTGTAGCCTAATTTCAGATCCAAATAACACTCGAGCTGGGGTCTCTCCTGTCTTCCCTCTTAATAGCTGACCTATATGCCATCACAAGCAGATGTAGGTAGTAGTCACAGTCTCTATGATAGTCTGAGTCAACTTTTGACAAACAATTTCCCATTATTATGTTCATGCATTCCGCCAATCCATCTGACTGTTGATGAAGAGCAGTGTTCTGGTCTTGCGTATTTTCAACAGCTGGTTTTAAAATAAGGCTGACTCAAAATTACTACCATGTCCTAAATGTAATTCTACTGAAATTCCGAAACGACTGAAGAGTTCTTTCACCAAGGTATCGGTCACTGTAACTGCGTCTTGATTTGGTAACGTGTATACTTCCACCCATTCACTAAAATTGTCCATTGCAACTAGGATGCATTTGTTTCCTACTTATGTTTCCGGAAATGTATCAGCTATATCAGTTACTGCACTTTTAAATAAGTTATCCACATCATATGCTTTAACAACGGAATTAAATGAGACTTCCATTTTAAGAAGTTCAAATCTGGGTCGCTTTTTTGATCTTGCTAGACATTATCTGGTTTCCAGTCATTGTCGAACATAGTAGTACAGTTAACAAGAATTTCTTCAAATTTTTACTCTAACCGAGAGCAGTGCTTACAAGCTTCTGGAAGAAGCCATTTTGACAAGATTTCATCGTTTTCAAGATTTTTTACGGCACTATACTCCACTTAAAAGACATACGCTTGTAGCCGTTAAGTATATCTCGCTATTTGGCCCTCTAGATTCTTATACTACAGTAGCCGTTTCAATCCTATATGATCAATCTCAATAAGAAATTTTCTCCATAAAGTTATGTGTAAAGGTGTTCAACGGTCTTTAATTGTTTGCGCGTAAGACAATGCGTAAGACAATAGTTCCTTTCAAGTTTATACAACACTTTGCTTTATTCAATTATTCGTTCGTGTACATCTTAGATCTGCTATAGCACGCCGACGTACCTAACATCGATATTTAATACAAATCTTCTCTCCATTCTAAGGTAACTAAGTATGGGTGCGGTTATCAAAATTCGTGTAATATTTCAAATGGCATGGCAGCTATTGTCGCAAAAATACGATTGGTTTTCTTCACCAAGTTTTGTAAGTGGTTTTGGGGTTACTACAAGTCGACGTACAACTCAACGATAGTATGTGCATAATTCCGAGAAGCTTCGACTGAATTTTCACTGAATCAGCTGTCGCATCGTTTTCAGAAACCATATGACCCAAGTATTTCACTATGTTTCAAAACAAGTTGTACTTTTTCGGACTAAGCGGCAAGTGTGCACTTTGCAGTCTTTGAAACACCTCTTCAAGATTTTTCAGTGTTCATTAAAGGACTTTCTGATAACTATGACATCATCCAATTATACGAGATACGTTTAACAAGGCAACCTTCTCAGGATCAATTCCATTGAGGCAAATTCGTAAAATAAGTGGTCAAGTGACTAACGGCATGATAAAGTAATACATATTTCATGATGTATTTTTGAATAGTTTGTCTAATACAGTTATTTGAAGTATATCTATAATTAATGAATATTTTTAAGTTAAAAAGAACACATCCCTACTACATATTATCAAATGCAGTGCCAAATGAACATATTAAAAATGCAATGGTGTGCTTTTGTTTTATTTTACTAGAACAATTTTATAGTAGAACGTATTCAAAAAGACGAGCAATTTTGGGAAAGGTCCATGTTACTAAAACTGACGCAATTTTCTATGGACTCTATATTACCCGAAATTGTGGATTCCATTTACCCTAGAAAAAAGGAAACTCAGGAACCAAAATATCGACTTCAAGCACACAATAAAATGCAAAATAAATATTTAGGGAAGTCGTCACTCTGAACAAAGTAAAAAACTGTGGCACACTTACAGTGGCAGAAAATATTTCTTAGACATATAATGGATAAACAAAGGTAACGTTATTATTATGAAAGGTTTACTAGTTCAATCTCTATTGCAATGTATTACTAATATTTAAAATGTAAACAAACAAATCCTTAATCATAAAGATTAAAATTTGTAAAAGTTTTCATAAATAAGTTAATAGCTTTCTGGAAAAAACGTTATATTTTTCGATGAAAGCAAATATAATACGTGGGATTCTGATGAATGTCAGCCAGTATGAAAAAAATAAGGTGAGGCGCTTGTTCCAAAAAATGTTATATCCACTGTGGGACATCATGATGGCATCAGGTGTTGTGAAACTACTATTTATTGACCTAATTATGGCAAACGAGGTTTAACTAAATGTTTTAAAAAACAATTTGTGACCAAGTGCTAAACAACTGAGCCTTCAGGGTCATTATTACTTTCAACAGGATAACTACCCTAAGCACCCTACTTACATAATAAAGCAACGGTTACTGTATAACATGTCACATTGTCTTCAAACTCCATCCCAATTTCCTGTTGTCAATCCCATTGAGCATATTTGAAGAATTGAACGGTGGCATACGAAAACAACAAAGAACAAATCGCATTCAGCTCATAGAGTTTCTTCAACAAGATGGAACAAAATGGAAGTAAATATAACCCAAAATTTGGTGGAGTCTATACCTAAGCAGCTTCAAGCTATAATAAGCGCAAAAGTTATACCACAAAATATTTTGTTTATGTTCTATTCTTGTGAAAATTGAATTATACAAATATTTATTTCCATTAAAATTTTATTAGTTTGACAATTATTCTTATTTTGTTTCATATGCATAAAATATCTTCAATAAATTTTTATCATTAACAACTATCAGTAATTTGCGCTATTTGGTACATAATTCTAAAACATTTTAATATAATAACACGCTTATAACTACTAATGCAGTGATAAACCATAGGATTTACGAACACTTTTTGCCGTTACTGTATATAAGGAATTTCCTGAAATTTTTTGTATTTATTTATTTTACTTTTCAGAAAATTGATTTAAACATTGCTTTATTGATTAATTTAACCATTACCTGTGTATTCAATAATACAATGCATGATAGACTAATATGAAATCATTTAAATGTTTATTTATAAGTACCTAATCAAACTATTTTTGGAACTATTGCTACATTTCAAATTGCTACATTTAAAAACCGGTTATTAAAATTTTAATATTAGCAGTAGGAATAACACGACGAAGTATTCATTGAGTTATTGCCTAGCCATGCACAGAAATTGTATTGCTCCGGCGGAGTCTATTTGCAACTTTACATTTTACACGATAGCGGCATCTACTTAGCTTAGTTTGTCCTAATTAGATACCACAGATCCTTAAGTGCTATTTTTATAGAAAGGTAATATTCTGGAACTATAGATAAATGTAGAGAATACAATCACACACAATGATGATGTTATAAGTTCCAATGCCAAGGCTCATTGCTGCGACCTTGAATTTAATTAGCAATCATTTGCAGTAATAAGACACTCCAGCGTACACTAGCTATACAAACACTATGGAAGTCTCTGCAATATTCCAGAATCTTCCATAGAATATCTGTTTTTGCTAATTTTGTTAGAAGTATATCGAATCAAATCACTGTGATTAGTTACTCGCAAGCAATAAGGAGTTAAAATTGAACGCGATAATGATTTTGATAGTATTGTCTGCCTTATATTCCTATATTCTTTACAGTGAATACATGTACGATTGAAACTTATTCCCTTGTGATATTATCTGTTATGATTACCTGGTGAGATACTGGAGCAGTATTTGTTATAGTAAAAAGATAAAAACGGTTTATTAGAAAGCTGTGGTCCAAATCATAGTCAATTAGAGTACAGACGTCAGTTACACTACTGTGATAAGTAAGTCATGATTAAAACCGCACAATTGGTTCAAACATTTACGTGTACACGAGGAAACGTATTTTGAATTTAATAAGTTCATTTAAACGATCCAAAAGCACTGGACGAATGTGTTCTATTCTTTAGACGTCTTAATGTACTATTTTGGGGTTTGCCTATACAGTATGCTTTGTCAGCGTAAATATTGTGCTTGCACACAAAACTCAAATTTAGATTGAAATCATTCATGTCAAACAAAGTTAAAAGATTTAATAATACATACCCTCTTTCTTGCAGTTTTTAACCGATAAATAACTAAAATAATCTATGACAGACTATAGAACACAGTAAAAACGACTTACTCTTTACAAACTCGCTCAGAAAGATATCACCGTAAAATGTTAAAATTCGTTCAACGATAATTTAGTAAGGTTTACTTTAATCAAACTTAGCCATATTCAATGTTTTGAATAGTTATTAGGGACATTATAGTATTTTAATTGTGAAAAGTACTAAAGTGGCCAGTCAAAACCCTACTAAATATTACATAGTGTGATTTTAAATGTTTGAGGATAGTTTGAATTTTCCGCTTATGGAAATTTTTGTTATGTTGCAAGTATGTTGACTTGACAATTCTATTACCAGTAATTTACTATTGGCAAAGAAGCAGTTCACAATCCCCACTATGCAAATTTAGACATAATCGTGTATTAAATACGCATCATGACTTTAATGTTAAAACAATATTCACTTTTCGTTCTCTCGCTTAATACACTAGAAAACGGTTCTTTACTTATAAATTTTAAGATTTTACATATATAAAATTAATATTTTATTCAGACCATTATTCAGATTAATGACTTAAATGTTACAATAAAGTTCAAAATGTCCATAGAAATAAAACAGAAATATACTGTTAGACCCTCGTAATTAACATGTACATATAAAAATTACTCTGTTCTCACATTAGAAAATTGGAATAAGCTATCACATATTTCAAATTTCTAGAATGTTACTGTATTTCCGTTAAAACCGTAGTGGTTCCCAGACTATAAAATGAAAATTTAGTGAAGTGTAAAAAGTGCTCCGTTATAAAAGACCGCGGGTTTGGATATATAATTCAAAGTGAAAAGAATTTAAAAATCGAAGGGACGAATTCTAATTATATATTCAACACGGAAAAGTCTTGCAAATAGTAAACCCATAAAGCAAGAAATCTTCAGAAAATTATGCTGCCATATACTTTATTAACCGAAGCTGTAAAACATCGGAACGTTACGAAAGGATAGAAATATCTAACAGAACTCCAAATGGTTTTCCAACAAGGCACGCACATCGTTTTTTTGAAATTTTAAGAGTCTTGATTGGTCAAAACAGCAGCAGGAAGGGAATTTTAAGAAAGTTATAGAAGCCGTAAGTTGCAAACAAAATCATCTTACTTACATAGTTTTGAGGTGATGAATGTAAGCAACAAGCGGCAAACTCGCAAGTAGGTCATTTTGATGGTGAACATGGAAAATCCGAATAAATCACTGCTCGCGTAAATATCCAAGTATTTGTAACTGAAAATACTTGTGATCGATAACAGCAACAAATTAAAGTGTTTGGGTGGCCGTCAGCAAATTTATAAAATTTAATATAATTTTACAAAACGGGAGTTTTCGTGTAACAACGCACTTCTCTCGAAAAACGTAGAAAATCGAAGAGTTACCATCCAGTGTATAAATTGGCATGGAAACCATATCGAAAAATCCAATTCTGTTTTGAATGGAAATAAACAGAAAGAAGATAAATTATCACCCAATCTTATGATAATAGCAACAATCAAAATACTACAGTGTAAGTGAAAATCCTTTGAAGTTTTAAAACTAATAAATTTTTTAAAAGAAATTTTAAAATAAATTTTAATAAGGTTTTTACTTAAAGTTAAAATTATCATAAACTTTACTTATAGCAAAGTTATACCTGCAGCTGGATAATTTTGAAAAACGTCAACCAAATGCCACTTGAACAAATTTTAATATTTAAGGGATCTAGTTTAACAGGTCACTGACATTTGTTTAGATAATGGTATTTATAGTAAAATTGTAAGTCTATTTGTAGATGTTAGCATTTATTTTGCATTTTTCTTATATTTATCTAAAATCTGAATTTGACGCTTAATAAATGTATGAAATTCAAACTTTATTACTTATCAGGTATATGTCGTAAATTAAATATAGGTTTTGGTGAGACACGCATATTTAAATGTAAATAAATAAAGTAAAGCATATTGAGATCATTTTCAGGTAATAATCTATCGGTACAGTGCATTCATTGTCCTAACTAAGGGACTTAATCCCTCCGGCTTAGTATCAATAACAAGTCGAGACAGTTTGTTTGCGAACACCCTAAACCCTATGATTGCGTAAGCTTTAACACGCAAATACACTAATTTATATTTAATTACTCACACTGCCAAACCCCGGCAATCAACAATACCCTTATTTTAGCACTTTCAAATATTCTTTGTAGTTGTTCCATACTTATGTTTTTTATTTCATACGCAATGGCTTCTTGTAGCTTTATAGTGTCTGAAGGAAATTTTGAAAAACTTTAGTTTTAAGTAAACAAATAGACAAAAATCCAATGGCGTTCAATCTGGTAAACGTGGCGGTCAACAATTTCTAATAATTAATCTCTCACCAAAGAATTATTTAAGAAATTCTAACGTGTCACGAACTACATCAGGTGGTACACTATCCTGTTCAAAATACCGTGCTTGCATTTCATCATCAAGTAGCTGTTTTATAAACGATTATAGTATTTGATGGCGATAGCTTTCAGCCTTAATGGTTTTATTAAAAAATATGGGACCAATTATACAGCGACATAACATTGTTACCCAAACTCTAGTTTTTAATGCATGCAAATTTGGTACAACAAATTTGTGGGAAACCTTAGCTGCCCATGTTCTATGACTCTGACTGACATAAGTGGAAGTAAGCTTCGTCTGACATAAAAGTTAAATTTAAAACATTGTAATCCACTAAATTTGCATTAAATCACTGGTAATATTCAACTTGAGATTGATAACCAATGGCTAATGACTGTTGAATAAAGGCTACTTTATAAGGATGAATATAAACATCTTTAACTAATGCTTTTCATGTTGAATTACATAAGAAACCTAAAATAATTAGCCGAATTAATAATTAAAACAGAATGTTGAATTAATTTAGACATATGAATCTTTTATTAAAATAACTTAAAAATAAACATACCAAGATAACAAAACTATAACTGCGTCGTTCTAAAAAGAGCGGTTTTTACGAGTATTTATAGTGCAGTATTATTCACAAAATGAAACGTTAATAATAGTATAAATTTAACAATGAATAACACTTTGTGCTTCGAGTCGGCTATTTTGTTTATATGCTTAATTTTTACACTTGCAATCTTTAGCCATATAAAAGATACAGAACACAGTAGAATGAATGCCGCTAAATTCAAATATTCTCAAGCATTGAAAACCACACTCAATTATTATGTATAAATATTTTAATATTTCTACCAAGTTTTCTAATATATATTTGAAGACTTTAATTTACTTACCTAAATATATTTTATAATGCATCCGTTTTGCTTTCCTACAAGTGAAGTTAATATTAAAATATCCCGGAAGTAAGTAATATAATAGCCTCATATAATTCATTTATTAAAAGATTTTTTAAAACATATAAAATTCAGAGCATACTCTTTTTATAAAGGCCTTCAAAGCTAGTTATTTCTTTTATTTGTTATCTGGTATTATTACGTTTTTAATAAAAGAGCTTCTTTAGGATTTTTATACTTTGTATTTATTAAAGACGTTCTAAAGGGTAGCTTTTCTCGAAGATCCTTCGATAAATATGACAACCTTTCTTAAATGAGGAAACCTAAATACTATATTAAAATATTGTTTTTATGTTCGTCCTATGTTTTCTTGATAAAAGCAAGAATTCGTCGAGCTTCTAGTAATCGAAAGAACAGCACAAACTTTTACTAATTCTAAGATATTTAATATATCTTTTCAAGTTTTGGATAGTAAACACTACTAGAATTTAAGCTTTATCCATGTCAATTTTCTTGTACGTACTACCAAATTTTAATAAATGTATTACCTATTTCGTCTAATACAGTACCTAAGAGATATCATAAAAAAATCATACCAATACCTGTGGTAAAGCTAATCCTATTTACTTATTTAATAAAAATAATTCCACATGATCACATAATAAAACCAAAAATCCTGAACTAATAATAGATACAAATAAATTTCGAACTATTCACTGTGCTATTTATTCTAAAAGCAGCACGACATCTCACGTCAATTATGATTCAGGGAACCAAATCACAACTAACTGTAGGTCTTTTCAAGAATCAGTTAATCCTGCAATAACTTAACTTCTTTATTTCTTAATATCCAAAATATAAGTAATAAACTAAAGAAATTAATTGTGCTAACCGATGAATAAAATTATCCTCATCTAATATATCAAACAGAAACATGGCTTAAAAAGAACAACCAATTACCTAAATACAAAGTGATATCTGTTGATACAAGAGCCATTCACAATCACGGAGGTACAACAATATACAGCAACGATAAGTTTTTTACCTGGGTACCACGTTTAACTTTTTGTTAAATGAAGTTTCTTTAGAATTTTCCTCTGTTTATTGTGCTTGTCCTGCTGGGTTACTTTTTTATATTAAAATACTATTTTTTATTATTATTAGTTGGAATTGCATAACGTTTAACCAACATAAACATCAATGAAATAATCTATTTTACCTAACACTTTTTTATTCAGTTGTGAGGAAGTGATCTGTAGTGGTTTGACAGTGATCTTGCCTGCATATATGAGTAAGATTGTATGTTTAACCATTATTTATTTAACGGGCGTAAGTTGCAGTTAGGCATCAGCAGGTAGATTTTACGTTTCTATTACACTTAATTCAGTAGTTGTAAATATCAGTATTTTTGTCGGTCGAACATAGACCTTTGTCTAAATATAGGGGATATTAGTTTATTTTGAATAAAATAAGCTATTTATATTTT
>JAHWXV010181390.1:0-10452 GCA_024586415.1 Phrixothrix hirtus
AAGCAGCAGTCACCGTTTGGTAGACAATTTCCTCCTCCTCTTCAACAGTTTCAACAACTGCCGTCTCTTAGACCACCATCAAATTTCCAAAATAATGCTTTCCAACAGAGGCCGACATCTCCAACATTTACTCCACAACAACCTAATAATTTTCAATCACACTTTAATCAACCCTTACCTCCTCGACAACCAGTGCCATATAAACCGTTTGAAAATTTGAGAAATCAGCAACAGCCAACATCTACACAATCACAAATCACTTTCCCTCGGCCACATACACATTTTCCTGTGAATCAACAGCATAGCTCATTCAGTACTAATAATAATAATAATCAACAACAACAATCATTCCATTCCAACTTTAATAGTGATTCTAAGTATTTTTCGTCTTCTCAACAACAATTTCAAAATAACGTAAGGCACGAAGAACCAACACGGCAACCACAATTTCAGTTTAATCAAAATTCACATTCTCAACAATCACAACAGTTTCCACGACAACCACAATTTCCGCAACATCAACAACAACAATTTTCACAACAAAAACCACAATCATCATTTCCCCAACAAAAGCAACCACAGTTCCCTCAACAGCAACAATCGCAATTTCCTCAACAGCAACAATCACAATTTCCTCAACAGAAACAATCGCAATTTCCTCAACAGCAACAATCACAATTTCCTCAACAGCAACAATCACAATTTACTCAACAGCAACAAGTACAATTTCCTCAATCACAGCAGTCACCATTTTTACAACAGAAACAGGCACAGTTCCCACAACCCCAACAATCACAGTTTCAGTTTTCTCAACAACAAAGAAATCAACAACAATTTTCTATAAATAACTCTGCTCAACCGGAACGATTGATTCCTCCTGGTGGAGAATTAATACAGTCCCTGCCTAAATATGAACAGCACATATCAATTCCTGCTGGCTCAAAGCAGCCACAATCGCAAGCTTTACATCAATCTCAAATCATTCCGCAACAGCAGCAACTTCAACAATATCAAAATTCTCATTCTGAGAAACTACAACAGCAACAAACGCAATATCAAGGTCAACAACGTCAAAATCAACAATCATTTTCTATAAATCAATCGCAACAACAACTTAATTCCCCATCAAATACTGATAACAATCAACAGCTTAATTTGCAAATTCAGCAACAATTTAAGCAACCAGTTACTCAATCATCGCAAATTTTCCACAACCAATCACCTCAGACAAACTTTGTCAGTTCTACAGCACAAAATCAAAACAAAAATATTCAAAACATTTACATTCAGCAGCAGCGTTCGACTCAAAAACCCATCGTTCAAGTTTCTACCATTAGTTATCAAGTACCATCGTCAACTACACCGAGTACAACAACTACAACGGAAAAAAGTAAACAATCTGAAACTAAACTTACTGAAAAAGATCTAAAAGAATTAAATATTGAATTACCAGATGAAGTTCCTGAAGAATTACGTCAACAACTATTATCATCAGGCATCCTAAAAAATGCTCAAATATCTGTGCTCGATTATGATAAAGTTGGAGATATTCCAATTTCAGCATTACCTCCAGACCAATTAGCAAACTTCTATAGTGCAGGTGGTGGCCAACAAATTGCTTCAGGTAGTGAAAATGTACCTACCGTAGTCAAAATAAATGGAGAACCAGTTAAAGACATTGCAACAGATGATTTAGAAATGGAAGGATCGGAATCTGAAATAAGTGAAGTAAGAGAAGAACCACCAATTGAAATGAAAGTTGTTCATTATGATCCTCAAACTGAAGATGGAAAAGCCGTTCAAAAAGCATATATTCAGGAAAGAGCCACTCAAGTAGACCCAGTTAACCTTGATGATCAACAGTACAATAGATATTTACCTGTTAAAGTAAATGGAGCCGCGTTTCCTATTCCAAATGTACCTGAACTTCAAGGCAGAAATATAACCAGCGTTGTAGTTCTTGCACCTGTAGATTTAAACACGCAAGAAAAAACACGTGTGGCTAGAGATGTTCAACAAACAAATAAGAATTCTAGATCTTTGGCAGCAGAAGCTTTGAAAGTATTAATTGACAGTCCAACAACTGAAAATTATAAAGATTGGCTAACAAAAGAAAATGCAACAGATCCAGACAAACAAGCAGTTATTCTCTTGGTTACTGGGTAAGATAATTATACTTTATCTTTTATTTTTATTTAGTTTCTATTTTACAGTGATGCCAAACGACCGTCTGCTGAAAAAGAAATCTTTATGTACGATTTAGCAACACAAACCGTTAATAAACTTAGCGGAGAACTTTCATCGGCCTTTGTTGACGCAGCTGAAACTAATTCTCAAAGTTCACCACCCATTGCAGCAGCATCATCAAATATCGTAGAAACAAGAATACCTTATCCAGAAAATGCCAATGGTGATAAAAAGAATGAGGAATCGGAGTCCAGTGCTGACCTGGTTCATGCAGCATCCGAATACACTGAGACCAAATTTCCATTAATCGATCCAACAGTAAATGATCAATTACCTGCAGCCTCTGAACAACTTGAAAGTTTTGTAGATATATCTGGTATGTCGGTACAACCACAAGCTGATCTAGCAGTGGCTGCATCAAATTCAGACACTTTAGCAAAGTTCCGGAAATAGGAAGACTGGTTTTTTATTTATTGTCGTATTAGAGTGTACAGAAAATTATTTTAGTAAAACATAACTTATATAAAGGGCGAACTTGGTTAGCTTGTAAAATATCGGTTACTGGATTTTTTGAAAAAACTTTGTTCTTTTTTCCAAAAATTCATTACCGTTTTGTACAGAAATTTTTTTATAATATTTGCAATAAAGCATTTTAATTTTATGGAAAATAATTATATTTGTTTAAAATTTATAGCGCGTAAGTATTTGTTAAATGTCATTAAACATTCCCAACAGGTGTAAAGAGATAGCTTACTTGAAATGTGGCCTACTGACGCTAAAGGAAAATTAAAATGACTAGGATGTATTGAGGACAGCTTGTGGCAAATCAAATGCATTTCTCTTTTCTTTGTTTGTGTTTACTTTAGTAATAAAACATGTTTGTTAATTGATTCATCAAATAAGAATTCATGAGGCCTTGCCCATCTAGAGAATTATGCTCGGCGATTACACAAATAAAAATTAATACAATTCCTTTTGGCACACATTTTTAAACATTTAGTTATAAAAAGCAAGTGCCTTAAAACTTGATTAAATACTAAACAATAACAAATTTAAAAAATGTATTACGTAGTTTTTCCATATGTTCCAATATATAGAAGGTGAAAACGGTATTGCCTTTAATGTTTGCATTTGTAATATTTAATACTTGCCAGCGGCGTTTGCTCTTCGTGGACTCAGGGGTCAAGTCCCGTCTAGTCCTTATCGTCATTAAAGAAAAGTAACTATATACGAAGAGGTTCTTAGCCTAACATATAAACCATTACAGAAAGTTAAAACAGGGCTGAATGGTGATTAAGTTCGCTAAACGAACGACCTACTTCGCAAACCATTTAGGCGATTTCTGTTAATCTATATTTCAAAACAAATAAAATTAAAATGGAAGACCTATAATTAATTAAGTAATGAAAATTTCTTCTGATACCAAAATCATAATTTATGCGCCTGAATAAAAACATGAATTACTCAAAATAATAAAAATAAATAATTAAGATCATAAAAGATCCCTATAATGTAATTCAAATTAACAAAGCCACAACGGTCAGTGGTAGAGGTGCATGACTTTCAAGTTTGGTTGTGTTCTGGTTTCTGATTAGAATGCAGTTCTGATTAGCAGAGGTACGGAAAGCTTAAGATCATCGTTGACCGGAAGCATGACTTTTGTCTAGTTTTGACAAGTACGTCAGCCATTTCGCATATTAGTTTAATTTCTTATGGTATATTCGGTTATTATTTAATAACTTATCTAACATTTTTATTACATTGGGAAACCTGAGCACACCATACAATTAAACTAAAAAATTATCTCTGTTCACTGCGATTTTATTTTTCTGTTTTGCTTTAAAACTGAGAAGAAACCTGTTCAAAATCTGTATGGTAAATACGAGGACGTGTTTTTGTGTAATCTGCCTGAAAGAAAGGACTCAGAACTTTCAAAAATTTTATTTTTCTATATAACTATCTTCAATATTTCACATTTTGCTCAACACTTTTTCAGCTGCTGCACTACTTCAGAAAAAAAAATATCTGAAAGACCCTTAAAATGTTCATGTCAAATACATTTAACCTTATTGTCCGGAGAAAGCATTTTACCTCAATGGTGCTTTTTTAAATGTTTAAACAAAAGGAAGTCACGGAGTGCTAAATCTGGACTAAACCCTATAATGCATTGAACTGCTCGTATCTTATGCACCTTGCAGTTGTCATGCAAAAGTAAATTTTTCTTTCTCCAAGAATGCGATCGCTTTGCTTGTATCGCTACCTCCAAATTTCGAATCGATTGTCCATAAAGCTCTATATTAATTTTAGTGGCTTTTTGTATTTACTTAACCAACAAAATACCTTTTGTGTGCCAAAACACAGTTGCCGTCAATTTCCGACCAAAAGATTGTGTTTTGACCATTTTTGTTAATGAAGAATCCCTTGATTTGTATCTGGATCTCAGTAATAGCCTAAAATCTCATCGCCAGTAATAATTAGCGAAAAAAGTATAACACCTTGCAAAGCAATTAAATTTCCCTAACAACTTTCTTTTCTCGTAAACATTTGCTCTGGTGTAAGCAGCCTGGGAATCTAACGCGCAGACACGTTTTTGTGCCTAAATCATCATCCAAAATGTTTGAAACAGTAGTTTCGGACACTTTCATTCAATCGAACAACACTAAATCTTCAAACCTCCTGATGGTTTCAGCAGACGTTACCTCAACAAGTCGTCCTGATTTTGAATCATCCCATATCAACTCTCTGCTTGATTTAAACTGTTTAGCCCAAAATTTGATTTCGACATATGATGGTTCTTCATCTCCACAAACAGTAATCATGCGTTCATGGATAATTTTTGGTCCACGGCCTTTACTTGAAAGGAACCTTATGACACTGCGATACTAAAGATCTATATCACTCATTTTCAACTAAAAAAACAGTTACAGAAAGTTTAATATTCACACAATCTAAATCAAATTTAGCACACATGTGCACTTGACAGTAAAATATTATGCAGTGAACTTGTCATTTTCATGGAAGATTGCGTAAGGATAGGCTCTCGTGATAAATCCAAAAACAAGGATTTTGTAAAAACTTTTAGAAAAATTCATCCCAACATAATAATAATAATAATTAATAATATTAATAATAATAATTTTATTTCCCAAGAATTAAATAAATACAAACAATTATTATAATGTAATTAGAGTATATAATTACAATAAGAATTTGGCTTTACCGCTATAAGCGCCATCCAATATATTTAATTAATTGAAGACCAACATTTGCACATCAAACTATACATAAATAAAGCATAAGTAATTGTAGCCACTATCGTCAGCATAATTAGAGTATGGCATTATGTTGTTATGTTATATCAATGCCAATTAGACAATTATGTTAACAACCATTTAACATATTTAATTAATTAATTCAAGACTGATATTTGAATATGAATACAATAAACAACGCATAGGCAAGCAATTCGACAATTACAGTTGATAATATAAAGTCACTACCATTACTACAAGCATTTATAATATTTAATTTATATAGTGACATTAATTTAAAAGCATTTTAAAGAAAAATATTTTGAACCCGCTTTTAAATGAAGTACCTACTTATTGAATACGTAGATAATTCGCCAGTAAATAAAAAAGCGATTTTCTACCCTTATTCAAAATATTGCGATGAATAGGTTTAACAAAACTTTACTACGTTTAAATATAGTGTCCCAGAACAAGTGGGCAACGCTTGGTTAACGAATTCCTTACCATCAAATATGAGAGGCATCTTCCTAAGAACCATGTCTAAAAATGCCCCTTTTCTGAGTTATACCCCTCCAAATAGAGTTGGAATAAACCATATTACTGTTCATTTTCTAGAAAAATCAACCGCATCGCATAAAATTTAGTACAGTTACATCATAAATGAATAATTATACTTTCACTTATTTTGGTTAACATCCAATAACTATAGGCATCGAGCGTAGAGGGGATGATATTGCTTTACCACGTTTATTTTTTATTTCAATAGAAATTTAGCAAATTTGGACTAAAAATCAAATTGCTTCAGTCCTGATAACTACTTTACTCCAGTCGGTATTGTTCATTATTTTTAAAATAAATCCACTTGGGGTTTACGAACCTTATGAAAGTGTAGCTATACTGCCAAGTCAAATCAAAAATCTTAAAACAAAGTTTCAGCAATGACTACTTGCAGTGATGCAGTAGTTGTTAAAGTTCAAACGTTGTCTCTCCATAAGTATTCATTTCTAAAAGTAATGTATTGAATATACAGGGTGTTAATTAAACATATAGCAAAAATTCAAAAGGTCATTCCCTGGACTATTCTAAGAATATTTTGTCCTTTGATGATTTTTGAAAAGCCCATTTGTTTCGAAGATACAGGGCGAGAAAGATTTTCAATAATAACAACATTTTATTACCAAAAGTTACATGTAAAGTTTCTTAATCTACAATAACTGTTTAAAATGACTACCTCCATCTAGGATGCAAAAATCGAATCATCTCCTCATTGACTGCCGAACTCTTTCAGAAACACCATAATCGTTTCTTATTGAATTACACCCAGCAATTATTGGATTTCTTAAATCTTCCACATTTTCCGCTGGAGTAGAATAAACTAATGACTTTAGATGACCCCATCGAAAATAATCCAGGAGGTTAAGTCCGGGAATCGAGCAGTAAGTTTCACCTCAACCAATCCAGCGATCCCCGTATGTTGTAAAAACTCACGAGCAACCACACTAAAATTCACTGGTGCACCACCGTCCATAAACCACATTGCAGTTCTTGTTGCCAATGATACATTTTCCAGAAACTGAGGTAGCGTTTGTTCCAAACGCTAAGTCTTCCTGGTAGAAACACCGGTCCAATTAGCCAGTCATCCCCAATTCCAACCCAAACGTTCAACGAGAACTGATCTTGAAAACGATCTTCAAGTACCTGATGTGGATATTCTTCAGCCCACGCATGGTTATTGTGAAAATTCCTTATTGCATTTCTTGAGAAATTCGCTTCATCAGTAAAAAGAATTAGCGTCAGTAGTTGAGGGATTTTAACCATTGCGTGCAAAAGCCATTGACAGAATGCAATACGTGGAGGAAAATCATCAGGAAGTAGTGCCTGAACGCGTTTTATGTAGTATGGGTACAACAAATAGTCCCTAAGGATTTCCCAAACAGTCCCATGACTTACATTCAAAGTATTTGCAATTTTTCTAGTAGAAGTGGCTGTATCTTCATCTATCATGTCCAGCATATTCTCTTCAACTTTTACCGTTCTTACTATCATTAGCCTTCCAGGTCCCTTACTTCGTTTCAATGTGCCTGTTTCATGAAGACGTTGATAAATACTTTGGAAGGTTTTTCTATCAGGAACCTTACGGTCAGGAAATCGTTCAATGTAGAACCGCCTAGTTTTACCATCAGCAACTCCATAAATGAAATGCATATCAGTCATCCCTTCACTAGCAAAAGTTTAAGTATTAATGACAACAAATAAACGTCAATCGGTGTCAATAAATTCGACACATACAAAATAATCAATCAATCACTAGACGTATTCAAATGAAATCCACATTTATACTGATGGCCTATTGTTAGTGGATAAAACAGCCGTTCTTCGTAATCGGAATGTTTTTAAAAGATAACAACGCGTTTTCGCAAATTTTTATACTCGGTAAGCCCAGTGTTGTACGCCATATTTTTATTTCGGATGCATTAATAATTTGAAAAACATCAAAATTGGTTTTGTCAAAAATTTTTCTCGCCCTGTATCTTCGAAACAAAGGGGCTTTTCAAAAATCATCGAAGGACAAAATATTCCTAAAATAGTCCAGGGAATAACCCCTTGAATTTTTGCCGTATGTTTAATTAACACCGGATATATTAAATTCATATAAAACATGCACATGCTTCGATACTAAATTATCTTGCCATCGTTAGATGGCTTATCCAAAGCATTGTAATGTAGTTCCTATTAAATATGTTAGAAAATTAAAATTTTGTCATTAACAGTTCAAAGTGAATTAAATCAAAGTATTATAAAAAACATAGAAAGGATGAAAAATTTTAATCCTAAAGATAAATGCAGAAATTATGAGAACGTTACAAATTAAGTACAGAAAGAATGTTAACCAAATAAAGATTAATATACATATATTTAACATTTTAATTTTAATTGATTTTTGATTTGTCTTATTCATTTATAGCTTTCATTTTTAGTGAAAATTTATTACTTATCTCTAACTAAAGGATTCCAAACTATGTATGTACACATAGGTGGGACCTTGGTATTTACCATTTCGGCTACCTTCCCATTAATGTGTAATCATAAATACATGTAACTATCATAAAGTTGCTTAAGTAATAGTATAAAATAATTAATTAAACTTAGCATAAGTTATAATTTGATACCGACAACTTACTTTCCAACGTTTCGCGTAATTCTCCGATTAAGTGTACTCACTCTAACCAGGTGGCGCTCGTTTCATTACTGCCGATTCCAGACATCATGGGCTTCAGGATACTGAGTATAAGTCTAGTAACAAGTAAGTTGAATCCACCGTCTTCACTAAGTCCGATGTTCCTCTATAAAATCGTTTTGACCTATTATAGCCCCACGCTCGCATTCTAGATATATTCACAGATAGTACGCATACACACTTAGCCAGTTATTTAAATATACCGCAAATTGCGGTAAATTCCACGTATATTAACGCTCAAATAGAAGCAAAACCGAGTTTACTTGTGATATATCAGAATCAAAATGGTGTGAATAGAAGGAGAAAAATATGTTCACCGTCAATACAACCTGAGTTGACTGTTATAATCCCGAGACAAAGCAGGCTAGTGCCTAACGAGTTAAACTGGCACTTTACTACCGAAAAAACCACATATTCAAAACTAGTGAATACATTTTTCGATTATCAGGATATAAAATACACCTATACCGTTTCGTAAGGTTCGATAGTCACCACGACCAAATATGAAAAAGTTTTTAAGTTACGTATAAGGGACCACATCCCAAAGAAGAGGAAATATCTCAAAACATAGAAGTTATAAACGTTTGTTTGCAAGTAGCGACTGCGGTAACCGAATATATGTTCAAACAAAACGTTACAACCGTTCGCACTTACTATAGAGTCCCGTTTGATTTTTTTCCCTCACGCGGAAAGGATCTCAAATTAAGCCGTTTTATTTCCGAGCCATATAAATGTCATATAAATTACCAATAAGTAGTACACCGTCACCTATCTGGTGATCTTCACTTACGCTTTCATCAATAAGAATTTCCTCTATCTAAATTAAGCACACCCCTTATTGCCAGATTATGTAAAGGAAGAAGTTGCCACAATTTTTCTAACGACATCTAATAATAAAATTTGCCAAGGCGCTGGTACGTTTGATCGAAGTTGGAGGGTGAACGCATGAACAGGTTTTAATCTCTAATCTGAAATCTAAAATTGGCGTTTTTATCAAAATTACCAACGCCACTGTCACTAAAGATTCATGTAGAAAGATTCAAACATAAATAAAGTCTACCATGAGCCGAAATCTTTAGCGTTTTACTTCTGTTGACATATTTACGAGTAAAATTTAATAAAACATTGAAATTCGCCTCAGACTTTTCCCATTCAACCATTTCAAAAAAAATAAACAACCACAGCTCTAGCCTGTATGGATTAGCTGGAAAAAGAAATGTGATTACACTTTAATTAATTGTTTTGTGCTTGTTTACGTTATGTGTTAACTTGATTAGAGCATTATACCGATTAAAACATTTATTGTCTATATTGTAAGAGATCGTTTTTAAAATTAAGAAACTTGCTTTAGGTTAATCAAATGTATATAAAAAAAAACGCGATAAATCAAATTAAGAGACATACTTAGTTATTTAAATGCCGTTTATTTGAAACATTTTGAATTCATAAAATAGGACACAAATAAATACATGTAGAAAACGTATTTAAATGTAAGATTAAGCAATAAGTAATTTAGAAACTACGTTAGTAAACAATAAGGAGAAAGTTATTTAAAATACTCTGGTAGATCATGGAATTATGACGTATTTATGTTGATAGGTGACTGTGGATAAAGATAATAAAGGTCCAAACAGAAGCAAACGGCGTTTATTGTCACGTAAAAAGTAAAACTAATGTAATTATAGTCCGTTCGCACCTCCAAATTCAGTATGGGGCTTATGGACAAACAGTACATGATTGCCAAACTTATTTACTGATAGATTACTGCATAGTTTT
>JAHWXV010181396.1:0-12677 GCA_024586415.1 Phrixothrix hirtus
TTTTTGATTAATCTGTTCTTTTACACAAATCATACATTATTATCCTATGCTTAAGGCATCTTAGTTTCTCTAAAAAAATATATTTAAGCGTAGTTCCCGCTGTATTCTTAGGTCTAGTTAATTGTACACTGTTATACCTATTAGACGTCATCATTGTTGACAACTAAAATGAGGTAATTGTTTCGAACAAACCAAGCTGTTCACGTTTGTTATTTGTTTTGACATTTTAATTTTAATATGTGTGCGAAAGAAGCAAAGAGCTACCTTGTCAAAGTCATGGCAGTAGGTGATTTTAAAACTTCTGAGATACAGGTTCCATTTCATAATATTATTTTTTGTAACTTCAAAGACAAAATATATGTAACGAAGCTAGTTAATCATTTAAACTCTTAATTTATATTCACTAATATTAGGATTATTTATTTTCACCTATTTATTTATATATTTATTTCACAGTACACTAACAATAAACGTTTATATTTCTATTTATGTATAACAGTAATCAACAGGATACAATTCTAATTAAAACTAAAAATCTGGTATTTATACAGAAAAAAGTCTAGAAAATTCTATATTAGTAAGCAATAATATCGTATCATTGAAAAAGAGTGCATCCAGAGGGGTAAAAATTTTAAAAAATCTAGGGAATTCATTGCTGATGTGTTTCCTCCTAACCTAAAAAACAATATGTCAACCATAGGCGTGTATCTATATTTTACATGTGTTTAATATTTTAATGATTTTTAATTGAAAATTAGAAATTGATTTAACTTCAAATGAAAAATGTCCTAATTAATTGTTAACAATCAATAAGCAAATTAAAATTCCAATGGATCACTTTAATTATCAATTATAAGTGTCATTTATATGTGACGCCTATAGTAAAATAATTATCTGGTAACTTTAGTAATATTTAACTTTTAATTTCTGTACCACCAATTTGTAAGTTTGGCTGCCTATCCATCAGTCTGCACTATTTTTCTATGACCCTGTATTAGTCATCATGACGATGCAATTGCAATGCCATAACTCATTGCTGACCTTAATTTATTAAGATAGATATTGGTTACAGTAATGATTTGTTTCAGTTCTAGGAAAACTTCTACAGTGTTCCATGACAGTTCTAGAATATTCCATCAAATTATTATTGTTTCTAATTTTGTTACACTGCCCCTTCTTAAGACTGTTGTCTCATAACGGTAACTTTTGATTTTGCGCTTGCGAGGTTCTATCTTTATTCGAAAATGTTGGAATCTACACTGCGAACCATACTTGCAAATTTGTAGTCCCATTTTTTGAAAAAATGGCAGTCCACAGATATCTTCAGTGATGGAGTTCCTCTTAGATTCCAACTACACATCAGGATACTGGTGCCTCGAAACACTATTCCCACCATGTTACATATCACGTGCCAGTTAACGGATACTCCTCTGGTACCTCGAACAGATTTCTGTATTCCTCAGTGGTAGCTCAAAATCAAGTTTTCAGGAGTCCAGAATAGGTAGACATAATTCAGTAAATGGCTATTTGTTGTGCTTGACTTCTAATTTATCTAATTCAACATGATTTGCCTTTTGTTCACGTTCTTCCTATTCCGGTTCTGTATTCCTCCCAGCGTACGGGGCTGACCGATTCATGTGAATAACTTTGGGTTTTCTTCTGGGCAATTTCATTATTCGGTAGATTACATTATTAATCCTTCTTAGCACTTTATACGGACCTACCTAAGATCTTTGCAAATTTGGATATAGATCTCGTCGTCGCTGAGGCAATCTGGATGTTAGTGCGCACTCTTTCGTGAATTGACTTTAGTTTCCTTTAAAGACCTTTAGCATATACATTTCCAACCTCCTCCTCTTCAGGCTTGCTACCAAATTCCAAATTATACGGTAGTCTAATTTCGCGTCCAAACAATACCCCAGCTGGAATCTCTCGTGTCGTTTCGTATACCGCTGACCGATATGTCATCAAGAACAGATGTAAGTACTGGTCCCAATATTTTTGATTGTCCAAGACAACTTTTGACAAATATTTTCCTATTGTTTGATTCATGCGTTCCACCATTTCAACTGGCTAGATCAAGAGCAGATGTTCTTGCCTTGCGTATTTTCAACAGATGGCAGAGACTTTGTAATAAGGCAGACTCAAAATTCCTTCCTTGTTCTGAATGTAATTCTAAGGGACTCCAAAACGGCTAAACAGTTCTTTCACTAAGGTTTTGGCTACTGTAACTGCCGCTTGATTAGATAGAACGTATGCTTCTGTCAATTTAATAAAATATTTCATTGCAATAAGGATATATTTGTTTCCTACATCGGTTTCTGGAAATGGACCAGCTATATCGATAGCTACCCTTTCAAAAGTGCTACCAACATTATATAGCAATTTATTCAATAAAGGCCGGACTTTCCCAGAGTTTTGTTTGCTCTCATATGCCCTCCAGATGGACCATCATGCAAGTGTCGCAAAATTCTCGCTACTCTGTGCTTTGGAACTACTAAATGTATTCGTCTTTCACTTCCATCATTTTCCAGGGCTCTTTTCAAAAGGCCGTCTTGAATCTGCAAGGGATTCCATTGGGACCAATATGCTTTAACATCGGGATTAAATGAAGCCACTTCCTCCCAACCTGATCTTTGATCTTCATTCTTTCATTTTAATAACAATTGATTACAGTAATACGGTTGACAGGAATCTCTTTAACGTTTGAATCCAACCGAGAGCAGTGCTTGCAATCTTATGTGCAAGGCTGTCTTCACAAAGCGTCAGCGTTTCAATGATTTCTTCTGGTACGATGCTCAACTTTTAGGATATACTCTTACAGCCATTCAATCCATCCTGCTATTTGACCTTCCGAATTTTTAAACTGTAGGAGCCATTTCAACGCTGCATGATCAGTTCTCAATAAGAAATTTCGATCACAAAGATGTATTTGTGAAAGTATTTAACAGCCTTTATCATTTCTAGCAATTTCTTGTGCGTAACACAATAGTTTCTTTCAGGTTTGGGCAATTCTTTGCTAAAATATCCACTTACTAATTCCTGTGCATTTTGGATTTGCGATAGCACTGCTTCGATGCCGACGTGGCTAGCATCTGCATCCAAGGCAAATCTTCCCTGCATTTTAAGATATCTGAGTGTGGATGTGGTTACCAAAGTTTGCTTAAGTGTTTCAAATGGCTCCTGGTAACTATTTCCCCATAAATGCGTTTGATCGTTTTCAGTAAGTTTTGTAAGTGGTTTTGCGATGACTGCAAATCCACGTACAAATCGACGATAGTAAGTGCATAACTCTAAGAAACTTGGTATTTCATGTTTATCTTTTGCATTTCACTTTGTTTTGGAACAAGTTGTAATTTTTCGGACTTAGCTGTAGATGTGCATTTCTCAGTCTTTGAAACACCTCTTCGAAAATTTTAAGGTATTCATCGAAAATCTTTCCAATAGCTGTGACATCGTACAAGTATACTAGGCATGTTTCCCAAGACAATCCTGTCAACCGCCTTTTCGCGGTGTTCAGCCTCCTTACGACTTTCCAATATCCACTTTTGGTGTCTAAAGTCGAAAACCATTTGGAGCTGGAAAGCGTGTCTGAAGTGTCGTCAATTATGAGTGTAGGATAGCTGTCCTTTTTGGTTACATTATTTAAACGACTGTAATCCACACAGAATCTAGTGCTATCATCTTTCTTCTTAACTAATACAACTAGCGATGCCCAAAGACTGCTGGATGGCTGTATCACCCTTCACGGTTCATGTCCTCGATTATTTTTTCGGTTTCCTCTCGTTTGGATAAAAGCAGTCTCTTTGGCCGTTGACGTATTGTGTCGACATTTCAGTGTTTATATTATGTGTCACAACGTTCGTTCTTTCTTTCAAACCGTTATACGTGGCAAATATGTTGGCGTATCTTTGGATCAATTGGACGGCTATATTCTTTTGCTCACGGAATAAGGATTGTAGTGTGGCATGCAGCTTAGATAAATTCTTTACGGGCAGAACCTTTTCACGTTTTTTATGCCATGTATCACAGATGGGATAGGTGTACACGTTCCTAATTCGGTGTCCTTCTTTAGAGTAATTTAAAAGGTACTGACATTCATCAAGCGAACAGAAGTTATTTCCTTGACCTTGATCAATACTCTTCCAACTAGACTACCACGACCAATGTTTGTGTTGCTGGTTTCTAGGATTCCCACGCATCCTACCCGGAAGTCTCCATTCGGTTGGCCAATAACTATTGTTTCGCTGCTTGACGGTAATGGATATCTGTTCATCATGAATTCGTATATGTTTCTTCAAGTTTATGATATCCATATCCAATATAACAGGTTCCTCAATATTAGCTACTAGCACGAGATGTGTTAACTTCCTACAACCGATCTCAATACCCGTAATAATTTCACCATGAACGGTTCCACAGTTTCCTGTAGCTGTACGTAATCCCAGCTGCGAAGCCAGTGATTTTCTATTCCCAACAATGTTTGGTTCCACTATTGTCTTCGTTGCTACTGCATGCAGCAGCATTTGGCAATTCCTCCTCGCGATTGTTCCATTACTGTAAAGCATGTTCGATTTATGTTTTAAGGATGCCACTTGGGTGCGTCTTCAGTAGTCTCAATAACATCGATTCTAAACTCTCAATACCATCTTTGACTTTTACGATTGCAAGTGCGGGAACGTGACGCTTGGATGCTTTTTTGAGTTCTTCACATTCCAATGTAGTGTATTAGTTCCAGAATCCCGAAGACCATCCATAAATGTGTGCACCTCAATTTGTTCAATAAAATTGATTTTTAATGCATTTTGGCCTCGCTTAATTTCATCTTGTAGCTTATTTTGATTTCCATTAATCGTTGCTATTTCTTGTATTATTTTTAGGAAGTTCAGTAGTACACTGCGTTCGAGCAGGATGTATTTTACTGCAGGAAGTGCATAATTCAAATTTATTTGAATTCGCGTTTGATATAGTAAGTAAATAAATATAATTTGTGTATAATTTGAGTAAAATTATTTTATTACTGTATGAAATAATTAAAAGGAATGTAATTAGTGTATTTATTTGAAAATTTGGATAGAAAGTTTTATTTTATTAACATAAACTATTGCAATATATTCAAGGTTGTGTGTTCGTGCGATAACCGGCCGGTTTATCTGCGCTGACCTAGTGCGGTTTAGATAGGCATGTCTGCGGCGGGTTCAACGACAGGGTTGGTTCTTCTGTCTGCTCCTAGAAGTAAACATCAGAGCTCCTCGTCGGATCTTGGGGCGATAATGGATCTAACCATAGAGGCTCCCGGGATGTGCAGCGAGGTCCTCCAAAATGTTATCAAATGCATTAACATAAACATTACCGGCATTTTGGATTTTATAAATACCTCGAAGGTGGGCGTTGAAAAGAAAGCGGGAGCAGTAAGACACGCTGCGCACATTCATTCTGCACTTCCTGACCTCATCGCCTTGAACGTGGCGGCGGAGAACAAGCAGGCGCCTGAAACATCAATTTTCTGTTCCAGTCACATTCAGCAGGGCTGCCGTGACTCCCGCGCGCGTAGGTGGAACTTATGCTCCCTCTGCACCTCCTGTACTACAAAAGAGATTCAAGACCATTGTGAAACCCTTAGCTGACTAAAATGGGTTCTGCGCATGAAACATTTAAAATTGTCACCTCCCAATTGACTTCGACTGAACTGGGCATTAAACCTACTCGAATGGTGAAATTGGCAAATAAGTCAATTCTTATGGAATTTGCGGATGACTGTCTTGGAAATTTGGTTGACCATACTGGGCTTGTGAGGGTGCAGCTTGTTGCGGTGGTTCAGGTCAAAGTGTGGCCCAAGGTTATTGTTTATGACGTCCCTGGAACTATTTCTAAAGAACATCTAATAGATGAAGTTGTTAAAACACATGCGTCTGTAGCGGAGGGTTGCGAGGGCAGGGCGGCATTTCTGGTGGGGAAAACGGGAGATGCAACAGCGAACTGGGTCCTGGAGGTACATCCGGGAGTTCGTTAGGCTGTGCTGCTTGCTGAGCATGTTGCAGAGTTTGCGACTTTGTAAGGGTGTCTTGTTGCTACAACTGCCAACGCTTCGGTCACGTTTCGAAATACTGTAAGTCTGCTAACAGTGCGATTACTGCACACAGACCGACCATGAAAGTAAGAACTGCTTGTTGCGAGGCAATAAAAACTTGCGTAGGTGAGCTAACTGCATAGGTGTAGGTGCCAAGGTTGATTTAGTCAAACACGATACCTCCGATTTAAATTGCCCTCTATACCACCGTATAATCCAGGATGAAGTCAATAATACAGTTTATTCGATAGAATGATCATTCTATCGACAAATCTTGAAAATTCTCGAACTTTTACATTGAAATTTTATCGATATATCTTGGAGCACGGCACTGATTTAATTTTTATGTAAGAGCTCTCATGACAAAATTCGGAAATAAATGCAAGTCACTTGCTCATCGCGGTTACCGGCATCTTAATTATAGTGAACAAAAGACCAATAATTTAGTTTTAGTTAAAGACCAGTTTTGTGATTATGTTATTCTGCCAAACTTTTCCAACGATAATTTTACAACTTTGTGCTTAATTATTAATAATCTAAACATTTTTTGTGTTAACGTCTATTTGTCCTCGTCCTGTCACTTGCACTCTGAACTAAATTTTTTAAGCAGTATCACAGTATGCTAAATGCTAAATCTAGAGGGACAACTTCAATTTGGAATTCTTGAAAATGACTCATAATATCGCATCAAGAAATAATCCATTATGTTCAAACCGCTAATGCTTGATTGAAGTAAAGGTAGGTGGCAATGTACGCCGATGAAGGTGCATGTAAATGAAAATTTTATTTCATATTTCAAAGACGTTATTTAAAAAGTGAAAAAATAATTATTTTTGTGAATCATGGAATTATTAACTAGAGGTATGCATTATAAATTGCCATATTGTTTTTGCACGTAAAGGTATTGATGTCAGTGAGGTTAGGTGGTTGTAATGTCCGATGCCATCGAGATAGTAAGAATATTAAATTTCCATGTTCGTCAGAGATTCTATCCGAGAGTATACCTTTATAACGGATTTAATATTTTTATTTAGATAGTGTATTTAACCTAATTTATTATATGACATAAGTTTTTACGGGTTATTTAAAATTAAATATATAAAATTCCTAATTTTGCAAAAGTAATCATATTAGTGTATTCTAAGTTGCCTATCTATTCATTTAAAAATCTATTTTCCATTTTTAAAATATTTATGAATACTTTGACCTCCATATGTTTATCTAAAATACGAACAATTAATTTTAATTTTTATAAATGTATTTTATACCTTTAGGATATAATATCTTCATTAGATAATAGAATTCCTTTTCAAAGCTTCAATTTTGATTCTGATTTTGGGGAACAAATATTGCAATTTTTAAGCTAGTTTAACTAAGGGGAAATTTTTTGGTAAAAGTCCATCATTAATTAAATATTAGATATTGCCCTTTAAAAACTCTGAGCTTTTGGAGATCCTCTTTTATTTGGCATACTGTGTCGATCTTTCAAAACCTACTGCGTGTCAGGATTTGAGAAGCTTGAAAACATAATTTATGTATTATCGTTAGATTAGGGTCAATTATAAATTCGGTAGGTGTTACCTGATGTTCTCAGCATTATCTTATTCCTATTTTTATTTCTAGGCCTATTATTATTTTGCTATTATCAATATAAATTCATAATTATCAACTTGAGATTATCGTTATTCTATTATCGGTTTTCAAATTGCTTCCACAAACATTGGATCGTCTAAAACTAATCTGTTAAAGTGAAATATAGATTTATGTGGAAGGCAGTACCCATTACACCTGCATTATCGTAAAACTTAAAACATCGGAACTGGCCTTTGTTTGGGTCAAATTTAAATAGTTTGTTTGAAATGTAATTAAATTCATTGCAATTATTTATATTTATTTCAAAATTATAAAAAAGGTTATGTAAATCATTTGAACATTAGTTATATAAAACAGATATGATACATGGCTAAAGTTATACTGATTGCATTATTTGTTATTTGTTTTTCCTTTTCTTATTTTATTTTATTCCACTTGGCCCGTTAGTTATTTTAAGAGTTCGAGGTTCGAGGAATCTTCATATGCAGATTTGTAGTAGGCAAACCTGGCGCACTGATATAACGTCTTGACCATTTGAGATTAGCCGTGAGCATTTCTGCAAACCCCCTTACCAACACCAAAAGGGTCAAGGAGTGTTTAATTTGTTAATGTTATAATTTACACGTAATAAATTTACTAGGCGCACGACTTTGCAAGAACTTTTGTGTTTTGATTTTCAGAGGAGCAGTACTCTATTTTACGAAGTGATTTTTTTAACATTTGGCTGCAGTTTCCAAAGCCAATCAGGAATGAGAAGATTTATGTTTGTGTATTAAATAGGTTTGACTTAACAGATGTGTCTCGAGAACAAGATAAGATTTTTAGAAATATAATCAAATTATATTCTTTACAAACGAAGAAGCGGATTTCAACTGACAAACGAAAACATAGATAAATATCTCAACATGGACACTAGCTGAAAGGAGAAGATACTTTTTTTGAAAAGATCCCTTTTGAAACCGCTGCTTCAGAATATATATTCCAATACCAAGCATTTCTGCTGAAGTTGGAAGACCACACAAGCGGTTTGAAGATTGTTACAATAAAAAAAAAGACGTAAAATTTCCGATCTAATCAATACACGAAACACTGTAGAAGTAACATGCGCCACAACTTCAGTTATACGTACTGAAGGGAAGCGCGACGCTGCCAACATAATAGAACAAATTGCAATGTCATCTTGGGCGACAAATTTAAAAAGATTGCGAGTTGCACGTCATGAATAGTACGCTTTTTCACCTGAACAGGCTTTAGCGGTATATGTTGATATGAAATGCACATCACATGCTTACAAAATTATGAGAAAGAACTCTAGAAGCGTAGGTCACGTCATTTTATAGCCTACATAAGGCAAATGATGCTCGTTTTCCAAAAAACGGCTCTTGTGGTTGATGAAATCTCAGCCTCTATAAAGTTGCAAACTATTTTACACGTAACCGTTTCTCGGCTTTTTAAAGCTATTCGATATGTTATCTAGCAAAAAGTTATATCAGATTTGTCATTTAATTCGCAAATGGGGTTGTGATAGGTGTTTCGGGCATAGTAAATATAAGTAAAAGTTTCAGAATACAGATCAATTTTTATTTTTAGTTCCATTTGTACCGCTTAAACTGTATTTAAATGGCAATAATAATACTTTGATTTGGCAAAAAGTCCCTCATCTACCCGATTGTGCCGACCTATAAAAATTTTGTTTCAGAATGGCTAAAAGTGAAGTGCAACTCGTTCTTTCTGAAATTTCTAATGTAAACCCTTTAATTATAGGCGACTTCTCTATCAAACACGAACTCCTGCAAACAATAATTGACGGTAAGATGTGTAATATTGTAACAGATACCAAAGGAGGTCAAGTTTGTTACATTTGTAGCGCTAAACCAAAAGACATGAATGCTCCCGAGTCCCGAAATAATGATGTTAAAGAAAATTATGGTTTTGGTTTGTACACACCATGCTTAGATCAAAACTTTCCAGTGTTTGTTGCATAACGGTTACTGCCTAACTTTAAAAGTGTGGCAAGTTAGAGGTAGCAACAAAGAAGAATTTGAACGACGAAAAGCAGTCATAAAAGAAAAGTTTAAAAGAGAACTTGGCTTGAGTGTTGTCAAACTAAAACCGGGTTTTGGCACCACCAATGATGGCAATACTGCCAGAGCATCTTTTAAGAAACTCAAGGAAAGCTCAATAATAACTGGTGTAGATGAGGGTTTAATAAAAACATTTCACGTTATTTTGAGTGAAATTTCTTCAGGATATGAAATTAATTTAGAACCATTTGAACGATATGCTGCCGAAACAAAAGCCCTGTACTATCCGTGGTATTGCATGCCGGTAACCATACATAAAATTTTAAGCCAGAGCTCAACAGTTATCAAACCATACATCGTTCCTGTAGGCCAACTATAGGAAGAGGCCCAAGAGGTTCGAAACAAAGATAGTCGCCGATTCAAAGAATTTAATACTTGTAAGAGCTCTATAGAGGCCACGAATAAGCACTTACTTACAATTCTTTTGATTATATCGGATCCTTTAATAGATTAATTTAGGGAATTTCTACAGAAACGCTCTAAATCATTGTCAGCAGAAGTATTTGAATTACTTACTAGTCCACAGACTCCTATCTCAACTTCAAACGAACCATTTGAACTGTCTTCTCGGAGTTTTAAATTAGATGACTCTGAAATCTTGGACTCGATTGAACTTGACTCTGAAAGTTCATTTAGTGATTAAAATTACAACAGATTTTTAATACGTTTTTCTTAAAATCATTTATTTTCAATATTATGTATATTAACTACTTAAGGTAATTATGTTTTGCATTTCAGCTTTTTTTTTATAAGATTATGTTAAATAATAACTTTAGCCCATTTAAAACGTGTTCCAGTTAAACAATAACTATAGAAACTAAACAATAGTTTCTATTTGAAAAGTAAGCGCTTATCGTTAGTTATACAGAGTGATTTTTACTTTCTCTTACGTATATGAAATATATTTTAGTCATGTTTTCGGTCCAAATTTTCGATGTCCAGTTTTTAGCGGAAAACACGTTTTCAGTTCCCCTGAGTCCAGAAAACATGTTTTTAGAAATTGGTCTGTGTGTGTGTGTGTGTGTGTGTGTGTGTGTGTGTGTGTGTGTGTGTGTGTGTGTGTGTGTATGTGTGTACGTGTGTGCGTGTGTGCGTGTGTGCGTGTGTGCGCGTGTGCGTGTGTGCGTGTGTGCGCGTGTGCGCGTGTGCGCGTGTGCGCGTGTGAGCGTGTGCGCGTGTGCGCGTGTGAGCGTGTGAGCGTGTGCGCGTGTGCGCGTGCGTGCGCGCCTGGGAGTGTGCGCGTGCGCGTGTGTGCGTGTGTGTATGTGTGTGTACGTAGTTATCAAAATAGCTCAAAAACTAAACGTCGTGGAAAAGTGAAATTTTATATGTAAGTTTATTCCCTCTTAGAACTTTTCTGTAAGAATTTCGTTAAAATAAAACGACCGGAAGTGCCACTTTATTCTTGTGATTTTTAGGTTTTTTGCAATTTTTTCGAAAACGGCTTTAACGATTTTTTTTAAACTCGCCACGTCTCTAGCGCCTATAATACTATATTACATGAACTAATTGGTTTCTCTGAGAAAATTTGTTGAAGTGAGTTATTGAGAAAAATCTCTAGAGTTAAGCACCGTTTTGTCTGGAGAGTAACTTGGATGGGTGACCGTTTCAATCATCGTCTTCAAAATAAAAATAAATTAATATTTTAATGATTTGTCTGCATTATTTACATACTTAATTACTTTTTATTTATATCTATAAATTATTTTGCTTTAAACGAGCTTAAAATTTAATTATAAAACTCTTAGTACATATATATAGGAAATTATAAATGGATGAATTCTTTATGCTTTTAAATTAATTTTAGAGTTTATAATTTCGGTGTATAGGAAAGTCACTTACGTCAATTTATTCAAATTAAATTTAAAATGTGTAAGAGAAAGTCGTGTGTTGTCTCACACCAGATTTTTTAGTCCTGTTACCCAATTTGTAATGTAATTTATGAAAGGGAAATTTAGGTGTAATAAAAATATCTATTTGTTACATACAAAAGAGATTTAATAATAAAGTATTATTGCTTACAGTTGCAAACAGCTGTTAAAGAATATGCTCAAAAGGCCCGCCCCTTGCGGTTATACACGCTCGGACTCTTTTCAGCATGTTAAAAGAAATCTTTTTAAGAGTTGCACTCGAAGCATTCGTGATTAAGTCTGTAACATTGACTTTAAGTTCATCAATAGTGCGAGGATTGTTTATGAAGGCCTCGGACTTAATGTAGCCCCACAAAAAGTATTCAGGAGATGTGAGGTCTGGGGACCTTGAAGGCCATAAGCCTTTGCTTATTATTCGACCACCAAAGAACTCTTGCAGAAAGTTCATGGTTTCTCTAGACGTATGGCAGGTAGCGCCGTCTTGCTGAAACTAGCAGTACCGTTCTTGAGGTTCCAGTAGGGACACAAATTGGCCCACAATATTCCAATATACTTCACCATTTACAGCCAGTTACTGGCTCCGACTATACGCTGTCGAGATATCGCACACCATACGCCAATTTTTGCAGGATGTAAAGAGTTTTCATGTAAAGCGTTAGGATTTAAAGCAGTCCAAATTGGAGTGTGTTGACTGTTAACATAACCGTCTAGATGGATCCAAGCTTCATCACTAGAGAACACTTTTTAAAATTACCATACCATTATCAGTTACGAAAGACCTAAACCAACGGCAGTATTGCAATCGCTTGTTTAAATCCGGAGGCTGAAGTTATTTGACTAATCGTACGCTATACTGATACAATTTTAATTTTTTAGCAGCTTTCTGAACACTCGAATGTGACAAACTAACTTGCGAGGAAGGTTTTCGTAAACTTTTCCGTGTAGAATTAAGTAATCGAGAACAAAACCAAATTGTCTTGGGGAGTGTATGAAGTTTGTTTTTCACTAACCGCTCAAGCACCTTTCCAAACTCATCGAGGAGAGAAATGGACTGATACC
>JAHWXV010181398.1:0-10721 GCA_024586415.1 Phrixothrix hirtus
GTGTGTGTGTGTGTGTGTGTGTGTGTGTGTGTGTGTGTGTGTGTGTGTGTGTGTGTGTGTGTGTGTATATATATATATATATATATATATATATATACATTTGTTAATGTATATATAAGTCAAATGAAAAATAATTAAACAAACTGTTAGAAGGAGAGATAATCCAACACTCGGGCCACTATATCACTTTCATTTTCGAGTCGTACCTGAAGAATTAGATGCCCTGCATAAGAAAAATGGAGAATCGAATCCATTGGAGACAAATATTCGCTCCTATGGCTCGAATCAGTATTAGGTAATCTCGATAGAGCTTCTTTAATTTGCACTTTAGACACTATATCAGGTTTCCATTAGATACAAAATGAAAAGAGAGAACGAAAATTCCCTTTATCTACAGAGGAATGGTATTATCTATTCAAAAGGATGCCATTAGAGTCAAAAACGTCTCATTCGTATTTGAAAGCGCCATAAATAGTGCATTGGTTAGATCACTAACTCAAATGTCTTGTATATCGCGACGACATTATTATTTTTTCAAAATCGATACAACAACACGTATGTAGATAGTTTCAAAAGTGTATAACAAAATATCGATAATCCAATTTAAAAATACTATTAGACTTTTACACTTATCTAAAAATTATATAGGATATATAATTACATAATATGAAATAAAAACAGATACATCCAAAATGTCAGCCATAAAAATTTTTCATTATCTAAAACGACCATTTTTATATTTATTTGGATACTACGGGAAATTTCTGTATGCCTTTACGTAAGTCATTAAATTCTCAACTATAGGTATACTCAAAAATTGGGAATAGGATTTTACGTACTTCAGAATTTATAAAAAACTTAAAACACTGCAAAAAAATGCTCATTAAACAAGCGTGACTGCGTTATTCCAGTATTAATAATAAAACTTCGAACTAGCACCGATGGTTGTAAACACACATTTGGAGAAAGATGGATAACTAATATACTATGCATCAAAAACATTTATTGAAACAATACAAAAGTATAATACCGTGGATAAACAATTCAAGCTGTACCTATTTAGTGTAAAGTTAACTTTATATACAAATCGTCGACCATTTTCATAGCCTAAAAGTTTGAAGGAACCTAATTAAGAATTAATCCGTTGGGTTCTCAGACTAGAAGTATACAATTTCGACATTCACTATTTATTTTAAAAACTTATTGCAACTGAATACCCTTTCATAATAGACCATTTCATATAATGCACCTCGATATTTTCAAAATAGGACGAAAAGTCATCTCAGAATTTTAAATGCCTTCTCCAAATTTAATTAAGTTTATCCCATTCAAACTCACCATTTAACAGCGGTTAACAGTTATTCAATTATATATGTAGGTACATTCACAGCTTCCGCCAATAGAGAATTTAATATTTAATTATTTAATATTAGAGATATTGCATATCAACACATGGAATCCAACTATATATTGCGTCCCCATATCATCACGTTCACTCGCACATTACGGCTGTTGACCGATATACCAGAACTTAAAGGAATGCTATACTGTATCCTAGTATACAATTATACTGTGCATTGAAATGTTAACTTAACACCCTTTGAAATCGTATTTAGGGATACGGACACTAAAAATCCCTTCGAAATCGATTATACAAAACTATAATTACTAATCCGAACATAAAACAAAATAAAAAATCTATATGAAATTTTGTAATTAAAACTAACACAAATTAAAGAAAAACGTAACGAAAAATTAAATATGCTCCCCGACAAATACAAAACCTTCAAAATAAGAGAGGAAATATTTATAACATCCAATTTTAGAATCAAAAAAGAACCAAGATTCATTGTACCTTTTACAGTTTTAAAAGTTATAGAGCTTGACACTTACGAATTCTCATTATGAAGCAATAATCAATTAATTACAAAATACGCGAACAAATTATTACCGTTACAAGTCAATCATGCTACCTATTCTCTACATCATCACTTCTACATTCGTTGTTGCAGGTGGAACAATGAAAAGTTCAGAAAGAAAGCCCGGGAAACGTACTATTAAAACAAAGGGAATGAATTTCAATTAGAATTATCGATTATACAGCAATTATAGGAAATTAAATCAGTGTGAAAGATAATGTACAAATAGTAGCAAAAGCCAGAATTACAAATAACTTTACAACACGCTTATGATCTCAAGGTATCGAATACTCTAATACTAATCATAATAATTTATTGTTAATAATAGAGATTATCTAAAAAAAGTTGACATAAATAATTAATTATTTCCCGGAAAAAACATGTAATTAAAAAGTGACGACTTATCGACGACTGGTGATTGTTTTTCAAATTTATTGCAGATAATCTATATATTCATGACAGTGAAATATATGAAGAAACAGTAGATAAATTATAAAAAGACAGTGAAGTTTACAAAGACAACCTAATAGCTCAGTCGCAAGTCCTAAATGATGCACCTTCAAATATAAACAGTTTAAGCCAGAACCAACGTGGAATTCTCGAAGAAATGTATTAAAAAGTAATGTGATACAAAGTACGATTAGCACACTATAAAATTATTCTTAGCGAAATAAGTTCCTGTCTGCAACTACTTATAGATATTTGTGAAGAACTAGAAAATGCACTAACCCGTCCAAAATCAACAGATGCATATGCCATTAAAGATAGGAACATTATTACATTTGCGTTACGTTATATAACACGACTTCACGTGAAAGACAGAAAATTCATGTAATCACGTCTGAAATATATTATCATGCAGCAACAACAGTATTTTTTTTGATTTTGAAGAAAATGTAAATAATAAAATGGCTTGCATTACAGTTAAAAAATTTGATGTGACACAACACACGACCTTCTCCTACCCATTTTAAATTTAATTTGAATTTATTGACGTTAGTTACTTTCCTATACATCTAAATTGTAAACCCTAAAATTAATTTAAAAGCATAAGTAGTTCATCCATCTATAATCTACTACATAAAGGATGTCTCAAGAGGAATCTGCCAAACTTTAATGGTAAGTTCCTTTAGTAATTTTAAGTAAAAGAAGTTATACGCAACTAAGTCGGATTCTAAATAGTTACAGAGCTATGACTTATGAATTGTAAAAAGTTTGTTTATTTCAGCCCGTAGTTTAATAAAATTTTATAAGAGACCCCTTTAGGTTTGCTGTTTCATGGTGAAAATGAACATTGGTTTATTCTAAGTTAAGGTAAGTTAACATTTCCGTCTAAAACGAATGCTGATTATCATGTTGAGATGAATTAAAAAAAATTCCGGACCAATTTCAAGAGCAATCATTGAAAAACTTAAACGAACCATCTACGATAGTGTTAGATAACCTCCGTACCACATTATACTGTTAACAAAATTACCGAACACCTCAACCCCGCCTGTATAATCTCTGGATAGATTGACTATGTAAAAAACCGAACCTTAAAAATCAGTTTCCAAATAGACAACCCGTACACCACTTTATAAATTTGTACGCTCCACATATTTCAACAACTAGAATACAATCTGAATACTTTAACGAGTCATTGTTAGCAAAATATGAAACAAATACAATAAAAGTAGAAATTATGTTTCGCGAAGTTGCAAACGGAACGATAGGCATTAGGAGGATTAATATAAACGATAAAGTCAAGGAATTCGCCGAAGAAATTAAAACAGTTATCGGAGGTATAGAAACTCACAATACACAAGGCACATTTTAGACACGTCGAAACCACAAACAGAATTCATTCAAGAATAGAAGCGATTAAAATGGAATCTTGGGTAAAATTTACAAGCAACAATGGTCATGCCATTTAAGAGCACAAAGAAAGATATCTAAGACGATAAAACACAAAAAAACCGATAAACAACTTTGTGCAAACAAAAATATTAAAGTTGAAACTTGGGTACAGTACTTCAGAGAACTCTATACTGCCGAAGACGACATAATCAGAACAAAAAATAACAAAAGCACAAAATACGAACAACTCGTCGACGGAAACGGGATAACAAAAAACTTTGGAAGCTAAATAACACAAAGGTGCCTAAGGCTAATAGTATTGCTTATGAATTACTGAAATATGGGGGTCATGAACTTACCAAACAGCTGATAATCCCTTTCAACAAAACCTTAAAGACAATAACAATACCTGAAGACCGGAATAGATTTGTCACAAATTCCACTTTCAAAAAGCGATAGAATACTCTACCGGAAAATTATAGAGCAACACCACTCTTGTATCCAATAATGAAGCTATTTACAGGTCTTATAGAAGATAAGTGAGATATAGATATCGCTAGTCCAGACGACCAACATGTGCTTAAAAAACACAGTTCTACACCGGACGTTCTATTTGTTATGAAACATATTAAAGAAGAAGCAATTAAGTTCAACATAATTACGGGAAAAACCTTAAGAGATCACGCATGAACTGCAGATATTAGAGAACAATGCGATGTATACCACGTTGTAAGATATGAAAGACAAAGGAGAACGTAATTGTACCAAGATGTATGAAAAATGGACGACCACAGATTAAAACGCAAGGTGCTGAAAGGGAAACCAATAGGCCGCTGTCTCTTCAAAGGTGAAAAGACAGTCAGCAGCCCACATCTCAAGAATATTTTCAGTAAATTTTAAGTAAGCAGGTCTAAAACATAATTCAAGTAGAAGAAGAAGAAGTCCAAACTCCTCTTTAAAATGTCTTATATTTAAAAATGGTTAAGCAATCAGGAATTCAGTATGTAGATTAGATACTTAAAAGTAAATTGTTAGTAAAAGTTGCAGATTAAGTAAATTTACCTATCACTTACACATAAAAATTCTTCCTTTTAAGACAAAAATCACTAGAAATATATATTTTTGATCAGCTATCTGAGCAACATGGGCATACAACCCTACATCTCCCACTTTATCACTGTAGGTTTAACCCGATTGAATTAATTTGAGGTATTAATAAAAATTGTTATAACAACACATTGTTAGGGATTGTAATGCAGTTGATAATTATTAATTATTAATTATTACAAAATATACTATGTAATTTATGCGAAATTTCCATTGAATATACCGAAAGATATGATAGAGGAAAGGCACTAAACATTTAAGATATTGGTCCTGTTATTATAGACTTGTTCAAAGAAGATAGTGGTAGTGGAAGTGATTTCAATTGCCTTTAGTCAGTGTTTAATACACTGCTTTACTAATGTTAAAAATTAAAGATATAAATTATCCACAAAATGTTTCATTTCAACCATACAAGGTGGCCTTTTTTAACTCAAAGCTTGACAAATATTGTCATATACACGGTTTTTAGTTATGACATTCATTAAATGAAACAGTTTCGTTGTTACATCTTATTTGGTTGTACGATTGTTCACTAGGGCAATGCTGATATATACTACTCTTTACATTGTATTAAAGGTTTCAGCTACATCAACTTGTATTCAGTATCTTAAAACGCCTTGATTGGTCTTGTATTGGTGAAAGTTTCACTTTAGCATTTATTTGTAATCGCAGTAACATGCTTTAGATCATTTATCAGTTACTAATACAAGTATAAAATAGTTCAATTTAAATAAGACTTCACATAGGCACATGCATTTCCATATTTCTAACTTTTGTGGAGCAGTTTATTATAACTTTATTATCACAAAAAGTATTTAGGTTACTCAAAATTGCAATTCATGATCTGTAAACTTACAATACTTAAAGTATTGATTTAGTTCATAATGCCTTTTATAAATGATACAATTGTGTAAAAGATTCTTCAGAAAGTATTACTCCTCTTTTGAAGTAAAAAGAAATAGCTTTCATTCGACTGTAACCAACTAATGATGCTCTATTAACATTAAACAAGCAGGATGTAAAGAAAGTAGTGTATACTCTTCTACAGGTGGTATGAAACCAAAAGTATAGCAGAAAAGACACTATAAGTTTTTTTGATATCTTCGCCAGTCAGTGAGATGTTTCAAATTAAAGTTATTGCATTTTGGCAATCGTGCATTGAAATTATTTATGGCATTCCATTATGTGAATAATTTCCTGCAATGAGAGAAAGTTTAATGTTGGCACCTACTTAGAACCCTTTATTTAGAGTCATAAATTATAAAAATTGTTGGGGGTTAAAGTAAAACCAGCAACCATGTTACGTATTTCGCAAAGGTCACTGTCCTAAGTTACGTTCATTCTTAAGAGAAAACGTAATAATGAAGAAATCAAATTTGCGTTATGTACAAGTTTACAGTTTGAAGCGCAATTGGATATGCCACAATGAGAGCCAAAGTAATTCCACATTTTACAAATAAATTGTTAAAATTGGTTTTGAATAAGTGAGTCGCATTAAAGCTGTCAAAATTGGTAGAAAATATGAAAAGGGTCAATGCAATTAATGGCGGTAAACAAACACTGATGATAAAATTGAGATATTAACATACGAACATAATGATTGAAAAAATTATTAAACGTTAAACACACGGTTAGTGGCAAAGAATTGTATTATAGATAAAGATTGATTATCTTGTATTATTTTAAAGAAATCACAGTGACGTAACTAACTATTTTTAATAAAGCAGCAAACCCGGAATTATAAAAATTTCAGTGATAACTCAGTACACATTGATCTAGAATCAATGATAACGAATTGTAAATTTGAGTCAATATTAATTACAGCTAGTCAATATACACAATAATTTTGTCAATAATGGAAAAGAAATCTAATTTTATGTAGTTGTCTACATAAATAGAAAAAAAAGAATAAAATTGGAAATTCTCTAACAATAGACGTTAATGTACTACTGAACCACTTACCACTATTTTTAAGTTCTAAACAAATAACATTTTAGTATTTCATCTGTTTATGAATGACAAGTTTCACGAACTTCAGGCGTTGCTACATATCTTGTTTAGTAGAATTTATAATTTTATGTACCACATTTTATTAAATTATGGCCCAACCATAAACTTTATAGAAGTATTGTATCAAATGTTTTGTTGTGTATAATAGGAACAGTAATCTGAATAAATCGTAAATAAAAATATTAGTTAGTTGCTGACTTCTACCGCGACAAATCTTTGACATTTACTAATTTTTCCAGGAAAACTGTTAGATTTTGGACAATTGTTGTATAGACCTTTTTTATTTATATTTATGGATTTTATAACTTGTTACAAGAACGGACACTATTTCTTTACACTCTGCACACTTTATAGATTTCAAGTTTTAGTAAAATTTTTGTAGTAAGTTATTTTAGCCTGAAGTACCTAATTTACTACTTTTTCCTTATAATGCAGTTGACATAATTTATAACTGCTGAACTATACAGCATTAAGTTGCAATGTCTTCTAGATGACTTACAATCAACCAAATGTGTGGCGTGAAATTAATACTCCGGTATATACTAATAGTTATTTATTCATTATATGAATCCGAAGGAGCAAATTCAGTCGGTTCTACTTTTCTATTTTCCCATTCAAGAAATAGTTAAAAGTAATTCATTCACTCATAGGGCAAGTTGCATAAAAAATATTATGACAAGTAACGATTGCAGATTAAATTGTAAAAAGCTACTAAAATGAAAGTTAGTCTGTTGATAGCTAATCAGCAAAATGTGTTAACTTGTAACGTTTCATTAATTTGTACTGTAATTTATCTAATCTGACCTAACCATTTTAATTTGCCAATCTATGCTGAAAATAGTATAACGAAATTCAACGCAATACAAAAGAACTTTATAGAGTAAGAGAAAATTATTTTTGGTGAAATCACAAAAAAATAAATACTTTAGACAATCAATCTATTAGAAGCAAACCGCCAATTCAAATTTTACAACTGTTCAAAATTTTATTGTATTTGGTAACGAATTAATGGAATTGTGGTTCTATAGATATGAACGTACAGAAACATCCATAAAAAGCTGTATTCTTTAAATAATTTTAATTTATAGCTTTGTCAAATATATCTCGGAATGATGGTGTAGTTACTTGTAACAATATTTGGTTAAAAGTAATTCTATAATTTCAGTGCATCTATAATTAGAAATAATGAAGTTATGGTGGACTAAATCAGGTATGTTGTGTTTTTTTGCACTGATAAGAGTTATATAAACTATTAAATTAGTACACAATTTGTTACCCATAGATACTTGGATTTACGCCTAATATATGACGGTCAGACAGTGCTAGACAATTTTGTCGATCAGCACATTCACTATAAATTTATACGAAGGCACACAATTTCTGGAATATTTTTTATTTTTCACTAACCCGATTGTCAATGGTTTTGTTGATGTGGATATGAATTTCGTAATTAAACATGATCGTGCACAAATATTATAAATTACTGCATCGACGGTTTTGTAATAGAATCAAACTATGAACTTGAATTAATAAAACGTAATTAAAATAAAATATACTGATATTTAAAAATTATTTCGTTTTGAATATTCATATACAACTGTTAAGACGGAACATCAACATTTAATGTATTAAACAAATACATATTTACTTGCTAAACTTTAACAGACGTTTTAAAAAAATGCAATAAATAAACTCCTAAGCTTTAGTACAAAGTGTTTACAATCTACGGTGATCAGTGTACAAAAATGACGAAAATTGCGATAACCTTACAGGTCTGTTCGCAATAATGACAGTTTACATCAGCGAGCTTCTACTGTATTTTAAATTAAAAAGTAGTTAAGGCGTGAAATATTGGTACTAAATCTTCAATGATGGTTAGTTTCCAAACAGAGCGCAGTCACTTATATTTTATAGTTACATGTATCGTTTGCAGTCTATACCAATGGCGATTTTTCAATATGGACTGCAGAGCTGCAGCATCGCCCACTACTTTCAGAAAATAAGCGTCTTTATGTATTTATAGTTTTTAAATTCTTATAATGTATCAGATTTTCCAATAAAACTTGACAAATGAAAAAAATATATATTTAATTTTATATTATAACTGAAATTGAGTTTTATTATTTATACTCGGTCAATTGCCACAAGTGCAACAACTGTTATTCTGAAGCAAATTAGCAAGCCACAAATTATAGCGTCAACATCTCATTCACAGGCCTGAATGTCAGCGTCATCGTTTACTTATACATGCCGGTTTGAAATATTCGCCTTGTATTGACCAATCAGAGCTTTGAGTACTTGTATTTTCAACTGATACTCTATGAGCTGCTAAGATCATCGTACGCTAATTTGATTTAACCTGAATGCACAGCTTCCTTTCCATTTTAAGTTTTGAAATATTTTGTGCTTTTATGTTTCTATTTATTTTAAATAATTCATGTTAGTAGTATACCAAGTAACTTTCTGGATAGCATGGAGGTGAGGGGTAAGAGGGGTGCGGGGTATCCCACCTCACGCGGCGGGCGCGAGGTAAGTAGGCAGGGTAGCCCCTCCCTGAGTTTTCCACGAGTGAGATGTAGGAGTGTGTTTATGGCAAATGCGAGAAGGACGGAATACGAGTAGGTAAATGGGCGTGTCCAAGTATGCAAGTAGCCACGTTGGCGTGTCTGTAAAGAAGTAGTTTTTCCGCGAGTTGACTAGAGTGAGCTCGAAGAGTGAGTTGATCAATAGGGCGGGAAGGATGAAATATGGTAAGTAAAAGGGGCGTGGCTGAATGAAATATGGCCGCCAGTAAGTAATAAAGAGGCGTGTCTTGTTATTAAGAAAAAAATGGCGCGCCGACATGTATTTAAATACGAAGTAAGAACAAAATGGCGCGCCGTCATGTATTAAAAATATAAATGAGTACAAATAGCCGCCGCTACTAAGTAAGTAATAAAGAGGCGTGTCTTGTTAGTAGTAGTAAGAACAAAATGGCGCGCCGACATGTATTTAAAATATGAAGTAAGAACAAAATGTCCCGCGGTCATGTATGGAGAGTTAAAGTTAGAAAGAGAGAAGGGTAAGAGTAAGAGTAAGCGTAAGTGTAAGAGAGCAAAGGAGAAGAATAATGAAATGGCGTGCCGTGCCAGCGGACGACTACATGATGCATTACAAGTGCTGACAATTGAACATTAAAAAGCTGCAAAGTACTTATGTAAAATGGCGGGGGTGCGGGGGGCGCACATTAGCAATCGCTTTTTCGGTTTAAATGCGCTCGCTAGTGCGCGCACTTAAACGAATTACACCGATTGTTTGATTGATTAATTGATAGAGAAAGTGTTATTGTTTTAAGTTGACTAACTAGCTAATAAACTATTTTTAAAACTTGGTGTTTATGATTAATTTCATTTCAAAGACATAATTAGGACATCTTAGAGTTAGAAAATCTAATATAAGATGAATTTAGTACTTTTTCGTTTTATTTTACATAACAAACAACGAGAAAATATTTAAAGGAATCGAAATTTTAAAAATTCAAATTGCGTATATTTTTATTCATAGCTATTTAGTATAAAACCGAATAAACAAGTAGTCAAAAAAATATATTTTTAGATATATTGAGAATTAAAATGGTTAAATTTATTAAAGTTCACTTTTTTTAAATTATCGGCGAATTTGTACGATAGAAAGTTTTTAAATGCAAGTTGCGTATATTTTTATTAAACAGCTATTTAGTAAAGGGTTAAATTTATTAAAGTTTCACGTTTAAAATTATCGACTTTTAAATTATCGGCGAATTTGTACTGTAGAAATTTTAAATGCAAGTTGCTCGTCTTTTAGTGACCATTATTTCACATAACACAA
>JAHWXV010181475.1:0-10188 GCA_024586415.1 Phrixothrix hirtus
GGAATCTCGGAAACCGGTTACAACATATAATATCCGCGGAAATTTAAAACGTAACATATATATATATATATATATATATATATATATATATATATTGCAGTGTTTCTTGAGCTCGCCCAGGAGTCAGAAAAATATAAAATTATGTGTAAAATCTTTCCCCAAGCCCAAACAGGTACCTTTGGTTAACAAACTTATGTTTACAATTGGCAGCACTCGCTATTGTGAATCTAGTCCGATTAAAATTTATTTTAATAGTATCAAATATAGACAACATTAAACTGAATAGATTAGCTAATAGAGCTAGATATTCCAAAATAAATCATTTAACTAAATTTGCTGATTCCATCAAGATAGAGCGAAAAAATAAATGAAATATTGGGTTCCTATTTTCCAATTTAAACCCTTCCGTTTTTCAGTAACTGAAATTTAAAGCAAACAAATATAATAGAATACAGAAAAATTTCAGTTTCTTCTTTTTGTTTTTACAAGTTGAACCAATAACTGAATTAACTGAATGAAATTTGTAAGACTAATTAGTATCATAATGGCATGCATATTTAATTAGTGAATTCTACTGATTAACAAAATACAAACTGCCTGCTCTGAAATTAACAGATAATAAAAAAACTTTACAATATCTGTCTTTCGTTCACATATGTACATAAGTATAGCAACGTTAGTGATATCTTTATGCACAGTAGTGCTTTACATGTTTTTCAGTATTTCGTAATAAACAGGTTTACAAAAAGTTTTTAATTACTAAATATTATAAATACAGCTTATATCAGTCACTGGAAAATTATCACATTCCTAGAATAATTAAAACTTATCTGTCCCATACAATTTTCTAACATGGAAAACTTGATTGGTTTTTTTAACAAATTGTACTTCTTTATTAAATTTGTTAAAAAGGAAACTCTTAAATGAACAAAAATTGTACATCCTCACTTAAAAGCAGCCGTACTACGTACACCCTTTTTCTACTCAAATAGGTATCTTCTTAAATAAAATGAAAGTTTATGCAAATTGATAAATATAGCCAAATAACGTTTAATAAAATATTTATACTACGGCAAAATTACAATAAGCTTTTGCATTCTTAATTAAATTAATTCTTCTCCAACTGTCAAATAAAGTTGTCATTGTTTCACTGCATTTGGTTATCTAAAGGTGGCCGCTTTCTTACTAGCACAATAATATATTGTTGATATGTAACACTTTAATCCTAGGCAGTAAAAGTAAAAATGTATGTCAGTCATGATTACTTGATCATTTACATGGGTAATGAAATTAGTTAAATTATTTAATATATCTATTAATTTCGGGTGAGAAAAAATAGTTTATGTGATTTCTATTAAAAAATTTCATTTTTTGCCTCGCATCTATCATCTATCAACATCTTTGCCACAGATAGGCCATTTTATTGGGCTGTAAAACAATTATCATCGTCATTGGTAGCAAAATATAGCTTTTACACAACATACAAGAAAACATAATATTATGGTTTCCCTAAGCATGCTTTTATTAAATAGTAATATTGAAAACGCCCTGGATAGGAACGTATTTTTTGTCATTTTTTAGTTCTTGCAAATAATTAAATGTTTGCAATTAGAACAATAAATTATGGAATGTCGTAAGATGTTTTAGCAGTATTAATACCACTTTACATATATTGAAAACAATAAAACTGAACTTCTACAGTACCATAATCACCGACTGAATATAAATTGCTAATGACACAAGGAAATAGATATGCTATTAAACTAAGGCATTATATTTTTACTTTCTGTTACGTATATGAAATATAGTTTAGAGAAAGCCATGTTTTTACACAAAATTTTGGATGTCCAGTTTTTAGCTGAAATACAGGTTTTCAGGTCGCCTGAATCCGAGAAACATGTTTTTAGGAATTTGTCTGCGTGTGCCTGCATGCGTGCATGCATGCGTGTGCGCGTGCATGGGGGCGTGGGTGCACGCGCACTTTAGCGCAACCGCCAGTGCGTGCATGCGAGTGTGCGTCTGTTCGTGCACAAGAGCGTGCTTGTGTGAGTACGTGGGTGCGATGGTGAGTGTGTGAGTGCGTCGGTGCGTGCGTGCTTACATGCGTGTGAGCTACCGTGCGTGTGTGTATGTACGTGGGCAATATTTTTCGAAAACCAAACGCCGTAGAAAAGTGAAAGTTTATGTATATATACAGATTCCGCTAAAGCTTTCGCTTAGGTGCATCATGATACTTTACTAACAATTCTGTACGATTTTCGATTTTGTGAACCTTCTATGCGACTGGTGGCTTCCTATCTTTCCGAAAAACGACAATATATTGTATATAACAATAGAACCTCTAGGACCCACTTTGCGTGCGCGCTCGCGTGCGTGATTGTGTGCCTGCGTACGTGGTTGCGCGCGCGCGTGCCTGCGTGCGTGCGTGCGTGCTTGTCTGCGTGCGTGTGCATACGAGTGCGCGTACACGTGTATGGGTACGCGCGTGCGCGCTGAGGCCCATGTGCGCGTAAGTGTGCGCGTGTGTGCCAGCGCGCATGGCCGAAAGGGCGTGCAGGCGAGCGGTCGTGCGGGCGTACGAGCGTACCTGCCGGCGTGCGGGAGTGGAGGCGGTCGTGCTTGTGGGCGTGCGGGCGTGCTGGCGTGCTGGCGTGCGGGCATGCGGTCTTGCTGGCGTGCGTTCGTGCGTGCGTTCGTGCGTGCGTTCGTGCGTTCTTGCGTGCGTGCATACGTGGGTACCTGCGTGCGTCCGTGCGTACTTGCGTGCGTGCGTGCGTTCTGGCGTGCGTGGTAGCGTGCGTGCGTGCATGTGTCTGCGTGGGTAATATTTCTCGAAAACTAAGCGTCGTAGAAAAAAGAAATTTTATGTATATATATATACAGATTTTGGCATAACTTTCGCTAAAGTGCATCATGATATTTTACTGAAAGTTCTGTACGATTTTTGATTTTCTGAACCTTCTATGCGATTGATGGCTTCCTATCTTTCCGAAAGACGACAATATATTGTATATAACAATATCACCTCTTCGACATACTTTGAAAATTCAGGTGTACCTCAAGTTGAACACTAGGTCCGCTTTTATTTGTGCTTTTTATAAATGATCTGTCATTGAGCATCAAAAGCTCAGACTGTCTTATTTTTGCTGACGACTTTAAATTATTCAAATTTACCTCTTCGTTAATAACTGTGTACAATTACAGGAAGACCTCAACCATGTCTTGCAATGAACCAAAAAGGAGAAAGCTCTCTTTAAATACAAACAAGTGAATTTACGTATCTTTTTTGGGGAAAGCTCGAGCTATTCACTTTGAGTACAATATAGATGGACTTTTTTTACGCAGAATGCAGCAGCTAAAAGAGTTAGTAATAGTGTTTGTTGAAAAACTGTCCTTCAAGGGTCATATTATGGAATGTAGTAATAGAGCTTCACGAAGTCTATGATTTGTGCTGCGCAATTCGCCGTGTTTTAATAATATATAAACTTTTATACGTTTATACACTGCTTAGAGTGCGAATGTGTTGCGTGGTTTCCATACTATAATTTGCATATACTTTAATGTTCCTAAATACAATCACCGGAGAGTATTTACCTTTGCTGTTGCGCCATCACGTACAAATTATTTTTAGTGCTCTCCTATTTCTCGAATGATGAGAATAATAAATTTATATCCAGATGTATTTTATCTTACACTACAACAATTTAAAAATACGATCATGGGGATTCTAACTCAAAACTGATTGTTACGTTTAGTTCAGTTCAGTTTTTATTTTATGTATTTTATTTTATTTTTGATCTTAAACCGTTTATTATTATTATTATTTTGAACGATATAATGAATTAATTTAGCTATCCTACGTTTTTTTTCAATGTTTTTTCCTACTTTTTTGTGTTTCATTATTTGTTTCTCTTATTTTTTTCTGTTGTAGCTATATTTTTAGTTTCTTTCATTGTACATTGCAATATTAGGCTCTTCACATATTCTTTTTTGTCAAACAAAATTAATATCTTTCTTTTTGAGAATCTATATAAATATTTATTTTATTACTTTATCTTTACTGTTAATGAAATCAATATTTTTTTCTTTTTAAGATTCATATTTGTATTCGCATTTGTAGGTTGTTATGTTTCACACCTGTAAAAATACATTGCAATTTAATTTCAACCGGATATTGGGTTTTAACCTGTTGGTTGAATACATAAATAAATAAATAAATAAATATATTAGTTTATTACCACCTTGGTACTATCGTGTAAGAATTTCGTTAAAATCGAATAACCGGAAGTGTCACTTTATTCTTGTCATTTTTAGGTATTTTGCAACAATTTTCGGAAACCGCTATATCGATTTTTTTAAACTCGCCACGTTTCTTGCGCCTGTAATGCTGTATTACATGAAATAATTGGTTTCTCTGAGTAGATTCGTTGAAGTGAGTTATTGACAAAAATCTCTAGAGTAAAGCAAGGTTTTGTCTGGCGAGTAACTAGCATTGATGGCCGATCCAATTATCGACCACAAATTACAAATAAATTAATATTTTAATGATTTGGATACATTGCTTACATACTTAATTACTTTTTATTTAAATCTAAAAATTACTTTTGCTGTAAATGAGTTCAAAATTTAATTATAAACCTCTTAGTACATGTATAAAGGAAATCATAAATGGATGAATTATTTATGTCTTTAAATTAATTTTAGAGTTTGCAATTTAGGTGTATAGGAAAGTCACTAACTTCAATAATTTTAAATTAATTTAAAAATACGTAAGAGGAAGTCGTTTGTTGTCTTACACCAGATTTTTATATCTGTACGTAAACAAAGACGAAAATTCATGGGATAGGAACTGCAACCACTGCTTTATACAACATGGATTAGATAAACCAACTAATCGATTTCACCGATCAATATCAAAACTTTCCGCTCGATGGAATCTTTCATAATTCGTCATCTCCAAATTTAAAGTAATCAGCAGAGTGTTATCATGAACAAGGAGATAACGGCCATTTTTAATAGAACACGATATATTGAAAAATGGTTCTCCAAAATGATATAATATATGCTTGAATATGCTCCTCCACAGAATCCAATAAAGAACATGCTGTCTCGAAATTTTTTTGTTACGCCGTTACCCGAATCACTTCTTTTCAACGATTATCACCAAAAGCTATGCGGTTTATAAAAAGGTCTTTCAAATTTGAAAACAATTACTCAAGCTCTTTTTGAATTACCGTGAACGAAAGGTCGCGCTGGAATCGTGCTAAAACTAGTTAGAACGTATTCAAGATTCCTCAAAATGCGAATATTTGTTGACATCAGTACATGTGAAATTTTGGCTCATTCTAATAAGACGTACATTTCTCCAGAACAAATTATGTCATCACCATAGGTTAATTTTTTGTCTGAATGAGAAATTACTCTTTAATAATTAATTAATTTACTGTAATCAAATGTGAACTGGTTGGAGTTTTAGGTAACCAACGTATTTTTAAGGATTTTTTTCATTTATCCTAGCGATTAAAAGCCAGTTTAGTAGAACAATAGCTTTACAGTTATCGCATTTTAGCCTGAAAGATGGAAAATAGTTGTTATTTCCTTTAATTTAATTTGTGGATCTCCACTGGATTGACATAGGTTTCATTCAAGAAATAAAGAATCACTAGCAAAATATGTGTATTGAAGATAATATGCAAATTATGTAAATTACAACAATTTTTACACGCACGCACACATACATGTTACACAATATTATCCATAAAAGAATACAAGGTCTTTCTTCAAACTAACTAAGATGTGAGTACTACAAAATGTAGACAAGCTTAGTTCAATTACTTCCGTGCATCTGAAACAAATCCTAGAACGTAAGCGATCTTTAGCCTTTAAAATACAAGATATTGGGAGTTTAGAATTTAGTTTTCACGTCTAATCTGAGTTTCTAAGTCATAAATTCTCACTTACATTAAAATAGTTTATATTATTTCAGAGCAAATAACGTGCATATTCTCCAAAGCTGGGTCAAAAGGGTAGTTACCACAGAATTTACGGTACTTTTCTTTTCAAACTTAAGATACCTTGGCTGTTCGTAGTGCAGGTCCTAGGGCTTCCAATTGGTGGACCGTTTTTAATTCTCCTTTAACGGGAATGCACCCCCAGATTTAGATTTAATTTAATTACGTTCGCGTTAGTAGTCATTTTATTGACGTCACTTTAGTATTTGTTGTTTATGTGTAAAGCGAATACCTGATCCCGTTGGCTGTATGATTTACATTGAAAAATTAACGTTGATCTTTCCGCTAGATATTAGCGGCGTGTATGGACTTTCATGTTCGTACATCACGAAAACATGTTGAATGCTCGTGTTTTAGGCTTTCTGCTAATTTTTGTTAGTTCTGTTTCCTGGTTTCATTGGCGAATCAGATTACTGCATTTCAAATTGATGTCAGTTTGTATTCAACTTGAAACCATTGGATTCCGTTGGTTCCAACAGCGGCCAACTTGACTCTGTCCAATTTACCTTAGGTTGATCTAAGTCCGTAATAATATATTTTACGGTTTTTTATATTTTTATGATTTTGAAACTCTTCTCAAATAAAATTCCTTATTTTTAAATTCGTTATGGCACAACTGCGCTTTAGTTTATTTCACTACTTTGAAATTTTTATGTTTGTTTTGCGGACGTAACTTTTCACTTGCTTAATGTTAATTATTTATCCTTTACCCTTTTTTTATTAGTTAGGAAACTGTTATGGTTCAGTTTAAAATACCGTGATATACAAATTAATACATAGTTTCTAGGAAAATGAAATAAATAGAAATTTATTTAATTTTTGTAGTGTAGATTTTTTACGTGATTTGAATTGGTCTATCAGGAGTTCAAAATCAGTAACAAAATAATAATATATTCTATTTCTGATCATGACAGTTGTAATTTGTTGTGGAAACGTTTCGTTCTAATTAAAGATTTTTCAACTAATTTAATCGGTTTTATTTCCAGTTTTAGTTTAATACAAGTTTGTGATATATCGTCAATTACATGCAATTAAAGTTACTTTACATAGACTATGAATAACGTCTTGTTTTAATTACTTTAAATAATAACAAATAATTATTGATCATTACTTAAGCCATTATTCTTAAATGATGGTACGGAAAGCATTTAACTAATGTTCATTGTCAGATTTAAAAATGTGCAATCATAAGAAGCGCTTTTCCACATTCCAACTTTAAATTTTATGTCACTTTTATAGATGTAACTAAGTTGTAAATAATTTATTACCTTTACGCACGTTGGACTTAAACACGTGCAATAAAATTATCACTTAAGGAGACTGTCAATCGCAATTACTGCAATTATTATAGAAAGAAATATAGGTAACGCATTTCCGTTTAGTCAAGGTACTGCTTTAATCTTTATACGATTTTATGCACTTTATTATATGAAAGTAATTATATTAAATGCAGTAGGTATAATAACTAATGTAATGACTGTTGCTTTTCTTTAAAGTTTTTATTACATTTCTCTAACTTCTATGATTAAAGACTTCTAGATTTAGATTAATTTAGATTTCTTGTTTGGATTATGATTTGCTACTTTTAAAAGAATCATTCAGTGAGGCAATCGATTAACTACTTTTATTTAGACTTGTTCGTGCTTTCTTATCTAATATCTTTATAAAATAATGTGTTTGGTATTTAAGTATCATTTGATTTTCTAGGTAGATATTTCAAATTTATGGAAAACCAATATCTTCTAATTGGATTAAACCACGTTACCGATATATTACTATTAGAAAATTATTGGTTTATTTTTGTATTAGCCAATACACGTCATATTAGAATTATATTTATGTTTATGATATTTGTCGTATTTGTTACGTTTATCGGTATAACACTTTAGAGACTTTCTTTCGGGGACGTGTTATATGGCCAAAATTCATGAAAGGGGTTGCTCAACTTTATTAATAAGTTATGAATAAATTGGTTGCAAAATAGTGAACTTCTAGGCATATTAAACACGAATTATAATAAGAAACAAAAATAGTTTTAAAATAATTACCATATCTTAATGTTATTATCATCCGCAAAAAAATTGTAACCCTGTTAATCGTGTTCAACTTTTACAAAAGATCTACGCCCATTAAAGGCAGTTCATATTTTTTGTTTCACACTCAGAAGACACCGTAAACATCCATAAAAGTAAAATTCCGATTATGATTGCAAAAATATTTTCAGACCTAATCTGTTTGAATTTTTATTAAACAAGAAATGCAGATTAAGATAGCAACCACTTAATGACATTTTCAGAACTTAAAAGCATTTTTTAACAGTTGTCTACAATATATTCTAAATTCATCGAATTTGTTGAGTAGCATCCCAAAGAATTTCCTCGTGAGTTTATCTTTATAACTAAAGGTTACTTTTTACTTGTAGAAAATACCGCGAAAATAACTTTTGTAAATATTTCTTTATTTTAAAAAAATTATTCTTGAAGAAATTTAATTTCAAATTGCCACATGAAATGGAAAAAATTGTTTTATTATTATTGTTATTTGATTTAACTTCTTACTTATTAACTTTTATGAGCCATTAGATAAATTCCTGTGTTAAACTTTATAATTAACTTGAGTAACTTATGGCCGATTATCTCATTAAAAAATCATTGTTGGCTTATTAAATGAACATAAACATAGAGTAAGCCTTTTAATTTAGAATAGCTTCTCACCAATTTCTTAACCCACTGATCTCTGTATGTATCTAACTACAATTTATACGTGAGCAATTTGCATAAAACAATATTTAGCATCTATATTAAAATTCATTATTGTTGGTTTAATTTTCGATTAAGTAAGCAATTCTGTTATAGATTTATTACCATTGTAGAATATATAGTACGCCATTAACCTAGCTTTAAAACTGAGAGGTGGTGTTATCTATTTGTTTACCTAATGAAGCTTTATTGAAATTCTATTGCACTTATGCCTAAAATTAAACATCCACAAAGTGTGACAAATGCTATGGTGTCCGTTACTACTTGGTGTATTAATTTATATTAGGCGGAATTAACGAAAATTTGGGCACAATCGAATTTAGAAGATTCTTGGAAAACTTTTTGACAACTTCTGATTTGCAATATGTATTATTTACAAGTTTTCGATGAAATCACATATGTATATTCCAGTCCTACCCATATTACAGGTCATTGCAACATGTATTAATAAATAAACATTCATCGCAATTGAAACGGATAAAAAAGCTTCATTCTGATTTATTAAATTAGATTTAGTTATGTACGTTTTTAAAAATGTTCATTATCCACTTTGCATGCTTACTGTGTAAGTAAAAATTATCAAAAAACGGTAAAACCTTAGCTATTAAGAGAAAATACAGCTTATTTTATTTAATTAATTTGTTCTTTTTTTCAGTATTTTTAAAAATAGCTGTATTAAAAAAATAAAAACACACAATATCCATTTGAAATACTTTTTTGTACCTTCTATTAAATTACAATCTTTTCAACTTTACATAGTTAATTTGAAATTATTTATTAGTCAATTTTGGAAATACTGAAGAGAAAACTAAGTGCACAAAAATGCGAATATTTCACTTGGCCGATAAACAACCTTTTATATTTAAAAAGGACATACTTAAATGCTTTACGGTAATCACAGTCCCTAATATTTTTTTGCGAAAACCATCTTGAATCAACTATATTAAATTTAAATGTTATCGCTATTAATTATTTGTTTGTAAATTAAACTATTCCTGATGATTTTGATACAATACCTGCATAAGATTTTTTAAGCGCGCTTGCAAATAAAAATTAGATCATTTATTTGTGGCAGTATATGTCAATCATGCACTGAATAGAATGTAAACAGAGTACAATTCTATATGTTATTTTAATTTGTTGTCAGGAAATAAATATATTCGTATTTTATTTAAATATCTGTAATGCATTAATTGTCATAAATGTCGGTAATTCATAAAATGTTTTGTGTAAAATTTTTCAAATAGGGCTTAGTTGAATTTAATAATATCAAAAATGTGTCTCCTTTAATACGTAGAAATGGCCATTTTACTTTCAATAACTATTTCAAAACAACCCTACACACACACACACACACACACACACACACACACACACACACACACACACACACACACACACACACACACACACACACA
>JAHWXV010181478.1:0-15140 GCA_024586415.1 Phrixothrix hirtus
TCTGTTTATCTATACCTGCATAAACAAGTTAACTTTATATTAATTACAAATGATGACGAAAACTTAATTCATGGCGTTTTACGTCATTAAACTAACCTAAAAAAATATAATATAAATATATATACCGGATGTTATTGTAACAATGCTAAATAAATCATTCGAAAAATTGAACTTTTTAAGATGTAATTAAATTACAATGGGCCAGACGCCTTTTAAACTAGAATACATAAATAATAGTGAAACAGTAAAGGTGTTTTTAGTGTAAATTTCACGTACACGTTACACAGTATCGATAGTTTGACAATTGACTTCTCCATTCAGATAAAATGTACATTCATCCGCGATACAGATGGTGTACAAGAAATTCGATTATCCTGTCAAAGTCATCTTCATTTAATGCATGAATCGTTTTTATTTTGTAGAGATGGAATTTGTGTCGATGAAGAATTCCTGAAATAGTTGTGCGAGACAGTCCTGATTCTTGAAACAAGCTAGTCAAACACTGTGTCTTTTCTATCAAGACAACGTGACCTAAAACTGCAAAATTGATAGCCTCCTTACCGACTATTGCTGAACGCTCATGTTTTCTATTATCAGCATTTCCAATTTCCATGAATTTATTTAATAATTCTACAACGTACGTGTTTCACATTTCTGCCTGGACGATTATCATTGAAAAAGCGAGCAACGGCTCTAACAGATTTTCCACGTTCGTAATACAAATCTACTATTTTAATTCGCTCTTGAAGTGTATACATCATTTTAATACTACAAAAGATTAAATGAACTCAAACAGGTCAAAAAGTAACACTCTAATAATGAAAATGCAGCCAATAATCATTAATTCAGAATAATTTTGACAGATACATCAACAACAGCTAACAAATGTAATTTATCACAGGTATTTACGCTTAGTTTGAACATTTGATAAGGTGAACCTTGCGGTTTAGTTTTTCCGCCTTGTTTGGAATTGTTAAAATAAAAAATTCTTATTAAAGAAGTAATTTATTATTTTCTGTCGTTACCCATTATTTATTGTTCAAAAATATCAAATAGTTGGATAGAGAATTGAAAGACCTTTCAAACAAGGGGTCGCTCAACTATGATTCCTATTTGAAATTTTTGTGGATAGGGGTAGTTTTTGCGTAAAAATGTGTCCCCCTAAAAAGCAAAGTAGCATATTTTAGATTTTTTTTTAAATTCTAATATTAAACTATTTGTTTCAGCGTGGCTCGTTTTATCTGGAATCCACGGTATAGTATTAAGCGGCTACTTAATGAAAAACATTATTTTAGGTTCATTCTACAGCTCTTCTTCGGCCATTTTTGAGACGTAAATGGAAGCTATGGTTAGTTTGCAAGTAGCGAATTTGTGCTTCACTGATGACAGCTTGATTTTTAAAAAAGGGATTGTAAATACTAAAAACTTACCTTCATATAGCAGATGAAACTCCCAGCACCCTTTATTTTAATGTTAAAGCCGTCTCTCGTGCCATATCTATCCAAGCTACGAGGGTTTCTCACGATAATCTCTTAAGGTTAAGAGAAAATTAGTTTCTAACAAGAATTATTCGTATAAAACAAAATAAAGGTATAGTATTAAAAAAAATGTACTAATTTACGAAATAAATGTAAAAGTATTATTTAAGTTATCAATTGATTCTTTTGTTTTAAACGCCAAAATAATTAAAAAACAAATAAGAGTTGTAATTAATTTCAATGAATTGAACGAATGTTTTAATTTACAATTTACGAAAATACGGTTATAATTTAACGATAAATTTTAAGGATAAAGAGATATATTAAATACTTGAATTAAACTTTAGGTAAATGTTGTACCTGGTATATTTCAAAACTCGAAATTAAAAGTTAGTAATGTAATAGTTTGACATTAGTTTAGCATTTTTAACTAAATAAAAGTACCTGTACTGGAATCACTCGGAAAAGTGAATGTAGCACCATATCGAAAAAATAGTAAAACCATAACGCAAATGTAAAACAGAAAGATACGTTTACATATTAAAATAATATTGATATTTAAGAGAAAATCAGAAGTTTTACATAGCTTCTGCCAGGCTGACTGTTTGAGAACTCTCTCGTTGGGTTCCACTATGTGCTGGATTTAACTATTACTGTTAGTGCAACTTCAACCTAGTTAAGTTAGTTTTAGAAGGTGAATATTTATTCAGTTTAAGTTTCATTGCGCTTTATATATTGCTATCATTCTACTGCTTCTTGTTCTGGCCTATTATGCGTAGCAACCTCATACCTAATACCGTTGGTTAGTTAACTAAACAGTGTTATTGTGTAATATTAAGCAAATTGCGGCAAAATTGTACCTATAGCGAACTAAAGAGTCCAGCCGCTGATGGATTTATGTTTGTTAAACGACTACAATGGCACTAAATGGAAAATACGAACATATGTATACGAATTGCAAAATAATGGATGGATTTTCAAGTTAATTACAGTACCAAAATGTGAACGAGGTACATGATAAACTTTACTTGAAAATCCAACCTCCGAATACATAAAATAAACAATTAATATTTAGACTAACCTGGGTTTTTATTGTTCTTGATGATTTCACTTGTTAGCTTGGGTGATGCATTGATGGAATGATAGGGTAAGGGTACAAAAGGTGATAGAAAAAGATACTTACACCTCAATTAAAAATTAATTAAATTGGTTGAAAACGAGAACAATGTAACGTGGGTCTTCGGTACGTTCATTCTACTCTTGATCATACTAAGCCTACTTACAGTGCCTCGAGTAACCATCAGAAGAAAAAGGGGTCCGGGTTTGTTACAGGAAGTAGGGTTTGTGTCAAAATGTAACGTAGGATGCTCACAAATCCCTGATTGAGGACCTCAAAATATAGCGGCTGTATAAACTCGGTGAATGTCATATTTATCTAAAACTTACTTGTCAACTAAGTAAAATGGGAAAGGGGATATTTATAGAAAGGGGTATTGAAAAGATTTCAATTGGATTTAGGAGGTTTGTACACTTTATAGATGACCTAGTTTGTATATTTTACTTGTCTGTAAAACTTCACCTCGGTTTCTACTATGAATACTTTCAAACATGAATTTTAATTGTGAAAATTATTGTGTTCGTTCTTAAACACTTATTATGACCAGAGTATTTAAATTAAATACTTAATTATGTAATTAATACTGTATTTCAATTCTTTTATGTATGTAAATTTAATTATTAACTTGCAGAAATGTGATTGATATGCTTTATTAATCCTTATGTTACTACCCGGGTGCCCGGGTACTCCGCCTTGAAATACGGATCCAAACTGTAATCCTAATATCTGTCTTACATCATAATAGAAAATCACAAAGAGACCTTGACCAATTGTTTACACAAACATGAATATATTTTTAGTCCTTTACACCTTATCTTGCTGAACTGTCGTGGGGTAAATACTCATCCATTTTCTCTGTAACTTAAAGTTACAAAAAGTGTTAAATAGAAATTTTGTGTGTAGTTACTTCAATTTGAAACGTTGCTCTGTAGACTAGTGAAACTAAACTGTTCTAATTTAGTTAGTTATTCAACTTAAAACATAGAAGAATTAACACGTCAACAATATTCCAGGTATGTACAATAGCTGTGCTGTGAGTATTATTATTATATGGTATCATAGGATTATTTATTGTTCTCACATTACGACGTTGAAACAGAGGCCTCTGTACCAAAACAATAGCATAGATGGTAAATATTTCTGTACGTCAAATGTTACTGATTGATGGCATGTAAGTAGTTTCAAAATTAGAAATAAACAAAGTATTGTTATGACAATTTGCTTAGAGCTTGTAATTTATACAAACTTAACATAAAATTTATACAGAAAAGCAATAAAATAAGGTGACTTGTTAGTAATGTATATAACATGTTTTTAAAATTATGCCTAATAATAATCACACTGTCTAATATACACACAAACAAAGCAATGTAATAATTGATCCTTTTTGGCACGGTACTCTATTGAAATGATTTCAAACAATATAATAAACCTATGAATTTGTATTTATATAAATTATACTTATAGGAGTCATAGGTTACATAATTAGTAAATGTCAAACAATTTTTTTACAGATTGAGTAATTCTGTCAAAGAAGAATATCTGAACCAACTTTTAGGTGACGAAACATTCTCAAAAGTTGAAGTGGCCTCTGACAGTGAAGATGAACACTGGATTCCAGAATGAGTTGACAAACACGAGTATTCAGATACGGTGGTGAAGTACGAGAGGATGATTTAAGCGAAGTCGAAGTAGAGGAAGATGGAAATAGCGACCAAATAGAAGAAGATGATGAAAATATACACCTCAATAAACCTTCAACATCTGAGAAGATCATTTTCAAGCTAAAGATAGCACTAAATAAAGCAAAATTCAACCAATTTATCATCAAGCCCCGTCACACAGTATTATTAGACAGCGGAGTGGACCACATGGATTTACGTCAATACTGTTAATAAGTGATACATTGAAATGAATTTTTACAGCAGAAATGGTGGACATTATTGTACGTCATACTAACAAAAAAGCTATGAGTGTATATCAAGTATATAATGAAAGAAGACCTAATATACAACCAATTTCTTGGAATAATTTAAATGCAAACGAGTTTTATGCAATACATACCATGTGTTTGATTTGTTTCGGCTTACTTATTTTCCACTATTTCGAGCTACAACGAGAGTAAATAGGTTATTCCATATTATAAGATTTCTTTGCTTTGACGATGTAACTACAAGGCAACAGAGGTTAAATGAAGATAAAGCTGCTCCAATAGGCGAAGTACGGATGATGCTGAATTCAAAACTAATCAGTATGTATAATCTTTCAAAGAACCTAACTATTGACGAATAATTATTCCCCTACAGAGGAAGAAGACGATTTACGCAATAGATTCCATCTAAACCAGTGAAAACGGAATAAAGGTTTTGTGAATCTGCGATGCAGAAGATTTTTTCACAACTCTTCCTTTGTCATAACATTTGTTATCTTGGAAATTAACAATTGTTAGAACACTAAAATGTAATAGAACGTATATTCCAGCAAACATGTCTGATAGAAAGTCTCAAGTAATTAATTCGTCGATGTTTGAGTATAAGGGGGACAGATTTGTTCCAATGTACCAAATAAAAATAGAATAGTCATATTGTTATCATTAATGCACCATGATAACGCCACGTCTGGCTATAATAACAAGCCAGATATAATCCACTTTTACAATAAAACTAAATCAGGTGTAGACATAATGGACAAATTACTAGGCCGATATAGTGTGAGACGGCGAACAAGTAGGTGGCCTTTAACGTTTTTTTACAATATAGTCGATATTCCAGCCCTTATAGCATATATTATTTATTATAAAAATAATGATATGCTAAATAAGAACACAAATCAGCGTCGAATGTTTTTAAGACAACTAGGAGAGGAACTAACCCTCTAACTGTCATCCAAGAAAGGTCACTCAATTAACAAGTTGTAATAAATTTTTCTACAAAACTAGCAATACAAAGTATGCTAAACAAATCTGTTGTTTCCGCCCATTTCAGCGTATCATCTTCCTCTACTTCTACTTCAACTGCACCACCATAACGTGATGCAAGCGGAAGGAGAATTGTTGTTGGTTCTTGCCATATTTGTAATACAGATACTTATATACGAAGAAGAAAAACATGTAAATCATGCATACATTGCAAGAAACCTATATTTGACGAGCATTTAACTACTGTTACCGCTTGTAAAAGCTGCCCTGCAACACTTGAAAAATAACCTTGGTTATACAAGTATGTATATTATTCTTGGTATAAAATATTTAAAATAATAGATACCTCAAAGTTATATGTTTCTCTTTAATTTATATCACCTATTTTCACGTATACTATGAAAACTGTATACGTGTATCCGGGTACCTCAGGTAGCAACTATAAGGATATTCAAGTTTGAACTAATTTAAATATGGTTTCCTTTGAGTAAATCTGAAAAACTTGTATACCAATCTACCCAAAATTATTCAAACTTTGGGGGATTTTTGATATAAAATGGAAAATGGGTACCCGGGTAGCAATATAAGGATTAACCAAAACGATTCAGTTTTAAAAGTTATTTATTTTCTAACCAATTATATTTTAAAAATGCATGTTATAAAATATATACAGATTTTAATTTGATCATATTACCATTCATTAACATTATAAATAAAGATTCTTTATAAATTGAAGTTATTTTGTACAACGCCTATTTTCAAATTAATTTTAGCTTGGTTTTCCACCATTACCAAAACAAAAGTGTATTTTATTTTTTAATTTTAAATCACGACAGAGGTCGTATGAATACGATCATAATCTATAATCGTTAACTTTGGCGCAATGACTGGATTGACAAAATGGCTGAATCTGCACATATTCATGCGTTCACGGTCCGACTTTGTTTTACCGTTGTATTCTATCTAAAGGAGAACAGACTGTAAAGACAGGAGGAACTAGCCTTCTGTTGCCAGGTTACTTTTCAAGCCGGACGTCTTTTCAGACGTCGTAGAGGTATTTAATTAAGGCAAGGAAGACGCTAATACCTGAATTTGTACTTATGTTTTATAATTGGATGCAAAGAGTACGTCAATAAATACGTGTTGGATTATCTGTTTGAAGTAAATAATTGCATCTTGTTAAGTACTCATAATAAGTTTCTCAGTTAATGAGTTAATTAATTGACTTAATTTTCGTCTTTCATAAATGAGCTTTATTAACCAAAATCCTGGTTTTAATATACGTTCTCCATTAACGCCTTATGGAATAAAGAATACTAAGCGGTTTCGGTAATTTAATGCATAAATTAAATATTACGTCTCAGACGGATATTATAACGGGTTTGAATTAAGAGCAATTCCCAAAAGTTTTATTTTAAACCTTCTCTGTTCGAAGGGGAAGAAAGACTTTTAGAAATTCGAATTATTTTCTCGTATTTATACGATTTTTCAAAGCAAGCATAACTCAACTTTATGTACACATTGCCTTGTAATTCGGAAAATAAACATAAACAATGCAGCAAAATAGCTAAATTAGAAAAGTAATTATATAAAGGTACGTTAGTAATTATCTGGGATATCTTTAAACAATTAATTGCCTTAAAAAACAAAAAAAAACGAATCACGTGCTTATCTGAAAATAAATTGCGGGTTAAGTTACTTGTAATGGTAGCTAAATAGAAAGAAGACTTGAAACTGTAGTCAAAAATAAGTATTTAATTAGCATTAAACGGGAAATTGCTAATTATTACTTTGAAATTTCCATTTATCTGATAACCCACAAATATCGAATAGCGGATGAACGAAAATAAATCAGGTTCATGACCTGTTCTTGAACTTTCTTGAACGTTTGTTTACAAATATCAAATACTAGGTTACCTAACGAAATAAATCATTAGCAAAACTCAGTTAATTTAACATGAACTAAATTTTAATGGTGAAAAATGCCTTTTAAACTAAAGCGCATAAATCACAGTCAAATAGTAAAAATATTTTGAGATTAATTTCAGGTACATGTTACAACTTAATCGACTCTATTTTGGCGCGAGAGCAAGAATATGCGTATGTACATGAGGGTGCAAATATTTTACTTAAATAAAATGTTAATTCAGCTAACATATTAAATTGTGATAAACTTATTACATCACTATTAAAATTCAAAATAGAGTCAAATAAAAACAAACTGGCCCAAACAGTTATAGTACCTTAAATTTGCGGCCAATCACTTTTGGTTCGCCGATATACTGAACCTTTAATTCAGAAGATCGATCTTAATTCTAAAATCTTTAATGCCAACAATCAATCTGCATATGATTTGATAAAATTCCTGCGGTACAAGTTGCTAATTCTAAAGAAATCCTACGGCTTATTTAATGTCGATAAATAAAGTATCGGATTCGTGTTTTGTATAGTTACTCGAATTTTAAAGTTACAGGTTTTATCAATCTACCTCAGATACGCACTGAAACGCACTAACTTCAATTTGTACTTTTCTGTTTAGTATTGTAGTTGAAGTTTAGCGCGAAATGTTAATCGATTTGGAATTAAGTAACTATCCACTTTGTTTTCTACTATATTGAAATTTAAATCGTTTCTCAAATTTGAGCATTCATAGTTCGCATAAGTAATGATATTCAATTCTAATGAAAAGGACTTACAATTCTAGCTGCCTGATTTGTGTCTATTTTGTATCACAAGGTAAATCAATAGATGGTTGATTAGATAGAGAATTATCCCATGTCCACTTCATTGCTCATTTCGAAAACGTCGCCTCGTTAGATATTGCCCACACCATTTCCTATTGAATATTTTGTAGATTTAACTATCTAATCACCAATTCTTCTTTTTTGTTATAGTTAAAAATTACTGAATAACATACATGTAATAACGTTACTGCGTTTGCTTTTTTTTTAGTCAGTTTATTGATTGAACTCTAACGTAAAGCAAATTCGGAAACTCATAAACTTGAAAACCATTCTAAAATACTTGTCAGTTATAGTAAAATATTCGATTCATAAATTCAAGTGCATTGAATTTGATTATCTAAATATTATAAGTAACTGTCTAAGAATTTATTTTTTCAAGTGTATATATAATAGCTTAAAATAATTTCCCTCTGTCAACTTAAAATATCAATTAATGTCAACTTCTTGGAAACTAAATGTTTTGCTTCAATCATTATACTAGCAAACAAATTTTTGTAAGATTCAATAGTAATAAAAGTAACAACTCATTTGTATGTGAGGAGTCAAGAAAACTACCTTTTTTCAATTAATTTCCTGATTCGTAGGAATTATATTTACACGTTTCGTATTATTGAAAGCTAATGCTCTCTATGGAGAGCTGCTGTTTCTTTTCAAGTATGGATACCTATTTTATACAGGGTGCGTCAATATTTCTGGTATACAAGTCTAAACGAATAGAGTGGCACTCACATTATTCCTGTACGGTTTTGGAACGCCATTCGCCGTTCTTATCCATGTCCAATTTCATTCTCTAGAGAGGTTGACCTATGTTCATCCAATGCTATGGTATTTGTGCTGTAAATAAATTTTATCACGTGATAAAAGGCCGATACTGTTACTGAGTTGTCTAACTTTCATTTAGGAAACACTTCTAGATAACATTTACTCATGAATTTTTGCATTTATTATTGTTTTGCTGCTTATCCGATTCGTTTCTTTGCCTAACTGATTTCTATTTCCTTTTTCATTTTAATCGTTCCTTCTGTTTTCCTTTGAGCAATTATTTGGAGTATTGTAGTGATCCTCTTATTTGCCCATCTACTGAAGTTGCTAAATCCCTCTCCATATTTCAAACTTGTTTGTTACTCATATAATTCACTTAAATATTTATCTAATGTTTATGTACAGTTCTCATATGTTATTTATTTATGGCGATTTTTACACATTATGATGATATAAATTCTCACTTAACTTTAGTTAAAATGTAAAGTTCAATAAAAATGTCATTGTTAAATGATAATTTTAATATTTTAAAATACATTTATTAAAATATTAATATAATAAGATAAACAGAGACTGAGACTTTATATTAATATTAGCGTAAACAAGTTAACAATTTGTATTAATTTGCTAAAAAACGCAATTTTTACGCAATTCTCATAAACTGTATCCCTCGGGGGATTGTTTAAAGCTAGTGTATACGCTGAGATAAAGTATCACAAAAGAAGAACTCTTCTTAAAATTAATTTAATTAGTGTTGGCTAAATAAAAGCATGGGGAGTAATTAAGTCACGCAGTATAATTTTCTGAGATCATAACTTACAAATTAAAAAAGTATAACAATTCTTTTCCACTTCTCAAGGTAAAGTGTATAAATAGATATGTGCATTAGTCTTCCAGATGTAGTGGCGAATATAGGCTAGTTTTATAGCTCAATGACATCCTTCTTGGAAGAAAGTGACTCCGGTAATTGAGCATTCAGTTGATCACAGTAATTAATTAGAGAGAGATTCAGAGTTGGGTAAAATATTCTATCTGAAAATTTTAGACAAGGACCACTAACATGAAGCAACTTTTAATTCCTGTTGAATTAACCCGCTATAAGAAAGTTTTAACTTCGTAGTTGAGAATGGCCTAGAAAGATGCGGTCCTACAAATTAGATAGTTTCGAATTTTGCCTCAAAAATCCACAACACTCTTCATTAGTTTAGTTGAACATCCAAAGGGTGCCTAAGGTAAAAGTTATCTTAGATCACTCTTTACGTTGAAGAGGTAGAGACACTTCTGTCCATACTAGCACGGACTGAAAATTCTAGTCGAATATTTTAATGCAGAAGGAATTTTTTTATAGATAATGTAGTTATTATTAATTAGCATCATGAAATAAAATTTAAGAGCATATAAATTTGAAAGTATCTGAAATAAATAACTACCTTGTGCAGTTAATAACAAAACTTTTCGTTTAGATATTTCAAAGAATGAATTACTTTATAAGTAAAAATAAATTTAATTAGAAAAATGTTGGGAACATTCGATACTTGACTTCCAACGTCAACATATGTTATCTATACCTTTCTGTTTTAAGTTGTAAAAAATGCTGGAGTTACTTGTACAAAAAACATGCTTTCGTGATACGCCAACTATTCCTTGAGTGCATCACAGAGGTAAAAATACTATGCAAATAATTGTAGTAATTAATATACTTTTAATCGCCGATTCTTTCTGATTAAATATAGAATTGTTCTTTTACAACGTATACAATTTATTTAATATAATAAGCTAATAATAGAAACCACCAATATTCACTCAAATTCTGTAGTTAGTTTTAAATTACATTTGTTTGATTTGTTCAGATATAAAGTGAATATATTTCTTATACCAAAAAGATTCCTATAAATATATTTACTTTTTTGTTAGTGATACCTTACCAGTGCTCAAAGGACTTAACTTTCTAAACTGGATGATGTGTTCTAATTAATGTTGTTAAAATTATATCTGATAATTCAAGATCAAAAAGTGTTCCAAAGAACTTATTGGTGCCATAACTGGTATTAAATTGTTACTACTAAGTGGATACCTGTGAAAGGCAGCTCATTTAGGTTTGCTTTAGTATCGGTCCACACCACATTGTTTCTAAGTCTGCTGATTGTATTGCTAGTGATATGTCTACTAACATTCTGCGTCGTCCTTCAAATTTTCGATCTCAATTAATTTCAATTCACTTGGTATATTTACCGCAATCTGAATAGCCGTTGTTAATAAAATTATTGAATTCTCATCAACTATAGATCAAGGCTTCGTGCTCTTTTCTTGTAGGGGGATATCCTTGCGTATGGACTAAAATGCAAGTTTTTGTTTCATTAAGTAATTTTCCATCATCGAATTCACTAGACTTGTAAAAAACTTTATCTCTAAAATTTACGCTCAGTAACAGCATACTCAGAACCTCAAAAAAATATTGTGATAAAACGGAAGCAGTACTTCCCATTTGACATAGTGCTATTTGGTATCGCTGTCAAGTACAACGGAACTCAAAACAGAACCGTTTTATCGATCAACGCTGTAGATAACGACAATATACTGCTTTTGAGCACCAAAACTTGTTTATTTGTTATAAATTAATTTGAAGCATAAAAATCACTCGCACTGTTTATCTACATCAAGAATAACTATTTCTACGTATTACCGCAACATTCTTTCACCGGAAACAAATCACCAGGCATTCACTTAACGCAAAAACCATGCTTGCTAAAGTTTTCGAAATAATATTCCAACGTGAAGCTGCTGACCGCTAAGTCACAGTGACTTAGTGGACTATTAGGCAAAAATCTTTCACCATGAATCGTTACTTAAAAATTGTCTTTCAAGTTAGTCATTGCCGCAATAGTGATCAGCGGTTCATTGTAGAAGATCTGAAAAGCCATTAAAGTGGCATTTGGAAGGAAAAATGGTTAACTTATTTATTCAAGCTGAAAACACCGTCTTCCGTTATCTCTGGGGTGATATATTTATAAAAATACTATATTATAATAGGAGTTTCCCTTAGGGAGTCATTTCCGGTAAAACGTTGCAAATATTTTTGAAAAGTTCCTGTAAAGAACCAGTCATCCAAGGAATATAGTCTTTTTTGCAACTGTCATTTATTAGATTTTAGAGTTTATTTTTTGTTATCTTTAGCATAAGTTGCTTAAAAATTTAATGTGTTTTGCTACTTTATTAGAATTACATTGTAATATTAATATGGAAATTGTTCCGCATTAATTATCAGTAATTTAAAACTAAATATTTAGGTCCGGTCTTTTCGCCTTCTTTGAAATTTATCTGCCTTTTAATTACTCTAGATACAATTGTTCTAAAAATGGCTACTATGATAAGTAACGGCAGGATACATTTAAAAGAAGGTGAAAAGACCTACCCTTAGTACAATTAAACGTGCTATTAAGTAGTTCATTCTGAAAACTCTGTAAAACAATTAAAATTAAACGTTCACGAAATTGAATGGAGCTCCAACGGACTCAACCACCAAGCCTTATATCTATAAATTAGCAACGTTTAGTATAATTTATACCCTTTTAGCTCAACAAACCAACAAACGTATTCCTAAATGCACACTTATGTTCGTAGATATGATAATTCAGAAGTTTACAAAGTGAATTCAAAATAACATTGTATTCCCTAAAAACTTAAATAAGTCTTAATTTGTTGGTTTAAATTTGTTCTTATTAATGTTTTAATGTCTTAGTCAACATTAGGTACGGTTGAACTTTTAAAAATTGTTAACGACTCTTGAATGGATTCTCAGTTATTTCAGTTGTTCAAGTTGGATCGATTAATGACAATTTTAATTTCAGTTAGAGGTTTTGTCATACTTAACATTAAACAATTTAAAAAAAATGAAAGATCCCTTAAATTTAGCGAATTATTTGTGATTAAGGAATATAACAAACAATTTAAATTTAAATTTTCCTAGGTAGGTTAGACGTTTTTGTCTGTAAAGTTGTATTTCCAAAAGGTACTTTTATCAATAACTTTTTTTAAATTACATTGTACATGATTTATATGGAAATTTGTGGAAAGTTATTCTGTCAAGACTTAGTTTTCGTTTCTCAAACTTAATTAGGCTTAATGTTATTGGTTTGTTGATTAAGCAGGTACACCGCAATTTACAAATGTATTCACAAGTCACACAAGCATTACCACTAGAATTAATTCTCTTATACATTGGAATTAATATAAATATGTTTCTCTCTACAGCTTTAGTAAATTTAATTCCGATCGCGTATTCTGTCAGCACAGACGGTGGGAAACCCCTACCACTAATCTAGAATATTGTGAATTTTGCTATTTACGTTGTAACAAATAAATCAGTTAACTTAAATACGATATTCAGCAAAGAAGGGAAAATGTTTCATCGAAGAACAAAGTCTGTTTTATGAAGAAAGTACATAAAGTACATAAGTTGGTGCAATAGATGTTAATTTTATATAATTCGAATAAACGTAAAGATAATACGTACTACTAAAGCTACAATGCTTTGCTTAAGTGGATTTTTCAGTTCTCTTTCAGAGCTTAAAATTTTCACGACAAGCTTAAAACTCGTACTCATCGTTGTGTGATCTCTCATCGTTGTGAGCTTTCATGTTTTACACGTATAAAGATTGCCAAGCTGTGTTAACGACACTTGTTTATTTTATAGTTACTAACTTCGTGACTGTAGACAAGTATGCTAAGCATAAACTTCATTACGAAAAACGTTAATATTTTCCCACAAAGCTTTTATTCATTCTCTACACTTGCAGCTTGATAAAACAGCATCTAAAATTACGTGAGTTACACTCTCAGAACGGCCCGCTTGCAGCTGCATATCAAAGTAATCACATAACATGCATTATCGAAATCAGTCGTAATTCTAGTGAACAAGACAATAAAAATTTCTAGGAGCTGCACACTTGAATTGCCAATTGCAAAGGTAATTTGAGAAATTTGCGATGTACCATCCATTATTCAACGCAGACCTATAAATTTTAGTCGGTCACGGCTTGGCTTATTTTATGAGCACATGCGAAATTACAATTGAAAATACCAATTTAGTTTTTTTACCTCTCATCTTAAGTCAACGTGCAAGTACATTATTTTAGAATAGAAAGTTTGAAAAGTCCTGTTCCCATTGAAGTATTTATAAAAAGGTTTGAAAATAACAAAAATTCATATCGAAATTGTAAACATGCTATGAGAATCTGCTATTTCAAAATCAGAAGTTGGACATGCCGGTTTTTATGTAGTCGCATAATCACTAAAGAGGTGCCCGCAGTGGACGCTCAAAAACTGCGGACGAGATCGCTGAAGAAGTTTGTAAGCGCGTCTGAAATTCTTACGACATTGGTCATTCATTTAGAAACACCCGGTACATAGATCCACGTATTAATAAAAAACTCCAATTGGTGAATTACCTATACCAGTTTTATGTCAAAATCACAATCGTAAATTTGTAAATTATATAATTTAATTTTATTAACAATTATTAAAATTCAAAAATCCCAGGTTACGTTTTATAAAAAATATAGGAGCATTTTTCTTAAAAATATTGATTAAGCTATTCCCGTGTAAAGGATCACAAGTCTAAAAATAAACCTTAACCTCTCTCGTCTTTCTTCCTTCAATTTCAAGGAGAAATACTTCGTTCACGAGTACTAGAGATCGGAGAGCTAAAAAGTTAAGTTGTGTTTCAGTAGCGCATGTCTAGGCGATATTCAAAGAATACATTTGAAGATTTACCCGTATGATGTAGTAGGGGATCAAATTGATAGAAGTTTGATCTATTTCCGCCCAGGGCGAATTTTTAGAAAATGGGTCAATTTCAATTACCTGTCGATTTGTAACCAAAGGGTTTAAATCCGACAAGGTTGTGTGTTACTTACGATAAAGAGAATATCCGAGACAACACGCCTGTAGTTTTCAATTTCTTCGGGAAGCCAACGATCTTCAAATCACCAAGTAAGTGGCTTATCCGTTATTTAAACTACACCGATCTACACCCTCGCTAAGTAAACTCTGCTGGAACGAATTAGGCGATCATGTATAGATCCAAGTAAAGTTCGTTAATATCATAAATAAAATACTAACAT
>JAHWXV010181496.1:0-16460 GCA_024586415.1 Phrixothrix hirtus
ATGTATTACTGACGTTTCGGAACTTATTTGTTCCTTCGTCCGAGTATTGATTGAAGAGTTATAAAATAAGAATTAAAATTAAGTTAACGGGACTAAAGACTATATATAAATCAGAAATAGTGTCACGATTGCAAATGCGATACGGAGATAAACATCTGCAACAGGTCTACTGCGCCCAATTAAGAAATCGTGTACAGAAGTTTGGAGAGAACTCCCAGGAATTTGAACTTGTAATTGCGCGGCTAGTAAGATTAGCATACCCAACGGCTCCAGAAAGTTATATTGAACAAATTGGGGTGCAAACATTTACTGATGGTCTTATGGATCCTAAAACACAATAGGAACTTAGATTAACACGCCCACGTTACCTGGCTAGTGTATGGGCTCACGCACTGGAATTTGAACCTTCCAACAAGCATCAAAGGGCCATACCCGCGAATGTATAGTGGAAGAAATCAAAGATGACGTTGAGAGTCTAGAAGAAATGCTACTAAGAATACTTAAGACCCAAAAACCAAAGGGAGGTAAACCACAATGCTGGAAGTGCGATAAATGTATAGAAAAATTTTCAACAAACTAGGAGAAGGCTTGCTGATAATATATGTCGTCAAGAAAACTAGGAAGGATTCATGTGAAGGGACGAATATCGGTCTCTGCTAGCTATGTCCCGGAAGTCACCATCCAAGTGGCATCGCTAAAACATAAAGCCGATATTCCTCACATTAATGGAACAATGGCAGGGAAGAATTACAAAATGCTACTGGACACAGGAGCAACGAAGAAAATAGTGAAACGAAATATTGTTGAGAATAGAAGTTTACTGCATTCACCGCTACGATTACTTACAGCTACAGGAAATCATGCAGCCGTTCAAAGTGAAATTACTACAGACATTGAGATTGGTTGTATGAAGTTAACGCATCGCGTGCTGGTAGGTGATATTAACAAACATGTTATACTGGGCATAGATATAATGTCTGAGTTTGGCTTGGCGTTAGACTTAAAGAAGCATGTAATACGAGTTGATGATGAAGAGATACCCATTAATAAACGAGATGATCATACAATAAAAATAATCCTAGCCGAAGAAATTGCATTACGACTAACCAAAGAATCAATAGTTATGGGGCAGCTGGATGAAAACTTCCGGGTAGGATGTAACGGAATTCTAGATACCAGCAACATAAATATTGGTAGTGGAATTTTCGCTGGAAGAGCGTTGATCGAGAGCAAAGAAACAACACCTGTTCGCTTGATGGATGTCAGTATCTTCCAAATAATGCTAAATGAGGGCATGAAATTAGGAACCTGCATACCTATCACATCTGTAGTACGTTGCACAAAAGCTAGTGAGAAGGGTTTTCCCGTAAAGAATTTATCAGAACTGCATGCCACACCCGAATCCTTTGATAACGGGTTTTCCCGTGAGCAAAATGCTAAATTATTTCCGTTGATCCAACGATATGCCGTTATATTAGCCACGAATGGCTGTTTGAGAGGAAGAACAAATATTGTGTCGCACAAAATAAATACCAGTGATGCCTAACCAATACGTCAACAACCAAGGAGACTGCCGTTATCCAAACAAAGGGAAGCTGAACAGATAACCAAGGACATGGCCGGCGAAGGGATAATAAAGCCATCTAGTAGTCGTTGGGCATCACCAGTTGTACTGCTTAAGAAGAAAGGTGGCAGCACTTGATTCTGTTTAGATTACCGTCGTTTAAATAATGTGACCAAAAAGGACAGCTATTCTCTATCCAGAGTTGACGACACTTCAGACACACTTTCTGGCTCCAAATGGTTTTCGACTTTAGATATGAAAAGTGGATATTGGCAAGTCGGTATGGAGCCTGAGCACCGGAAAAGGCGGCGTTTGCTATCGTATCTGGTCTCTGACAGTTTACTGTGATGCCTTTTGGATTGTGAAATACACTAGCGACGTTTGAAAGCCTAATGGAATTGATCCTGAGAGGATGGTCTTGGCAAATACGTCCAGTATCCAGTATACTTTTACGATGTCATTGTTATTGGAAAGGCCTTCGACGAACTCCTGAAAAATCTCCAATAGACGTTTCAAGGACTGCGTAGTGTACATCTACAACCTAGTCCGAAAAAGTGCAACTTGCTTCATGACAAGGTGAAATATTTGGGCCATGTGGTCTTTGAAGAAGGTGTGGCAGCTGACCCAGAGAAAATTGAGCCGGTACGAGAATGGCCAAAACAAAAAGATAAACATAAGTTAAGAAGCTTTTGGGGTTATGCACTTACTATCGTCGATTTGTACGTGAACTTTCAGACATCACAAAACCACTTACCAAACTTACTAAAGAAGACCAGTCGTATTTGTGGAACAATAGCTGCCAGGTGTCATATGAAACACTTAAACAATCATTGATAACAGCACCTATACTCAGTTACCATAAAATAGAGGGAAGATTGTTTTAGATACCGATGCTAGCCACGTCGGCATCAGTGCAGTGCCATCGCAAATCCAAGACGGAGAAGAACGAGTAATTAGGTACTTTGGCAATGTGTTGTCCAAACTTGAGACGAACTATAGTGTTACACGCAAAGAATTGCTAGCGATGATAAAGGCCGTTGAACACTTTTATAGATAACTTTGTGGACGAAATTTCTTATTAACAACTGTTCACGAACCTTTGAAATAGCTCCTGCAGTTTAATAATCTAGAAGGCCAAAAAGTGAGATGGATTGAACTGCTACAAGAATATGAAACTGAAGTTGAACATCGTGCTGGAAAAATTCATAGAGATGCTGACGCTTTATTAAGACAGAATTGCACAGCAGGTTGCAAGCATTGTTCTCGGTTGGAGTCAAAAGTTGAAGATCCTCTTGTCAACTGTACTACTGTAAATAACGATGACTAGAACCCAGATAATATCAAACAAAGTCGGGCAAACGACTCAGACCTGAAGGTGCTATTAAAATGGAAGAATGGAGGTCAAAGACCAGGTTGGGAGGAAGCGACCTCAATTAATCCCGTTGTTAAAGAATATTGGTCTCAATGTGACCCGAAGCGAGTCGAGGACGGCCTTTTGAAGAGAGTCCTGGAAAATGATGATGGAAGTAAAAGACAAATGAAGTTGGTGGTTCCGAAAAACAGGCTATCGGAAATTCTGCGACAGTTGTATGATGGTCCGTCAGAAGGGTCCATGGGCGTAAAGAAAATTCTGGAAAATGTTTGTGAAAGATTTTATTGGATGAACTGCAAGAATGATGTTAAGGAATGGTGACGAAAATGTGTAATATGTGTATCTGTGAACGGTCAATTGGGGAGGAAGAAGCACCGATGCGGCAATATAATGTGGGTAGTCCATTCAAAAGAGTCTCCATTAACATATCTGATACATTTACAGAAACCGAAACAGGAAACAAACACATTTTGGTTGCAATGAACTATTTTAGTAAATGGACCTAAGATACGCTCTACCTAATCAAGAGGCAGTTACAGTAGCCGAGACCTTGGTAACAGAATTGTTTAGCCATTTTCGGACTCCTTTGGAATTACACTCAGACCAAGGAAGAAATTTTGAGTCAGCCTTGTTTTAAAGACTCTGCCAACTGTTGAAAATACGCAATACCAGAACAACTGCTCTTCACCCACAGTCAGATAGAATGGTAATACGTACGAATAGATTAATGGGAAAATATTTGTTAAAAGTTGTCTCGGCCCATCAATGAGATTAGGATCAGTACTTGGATTCTTTATTGATGGCATATCGATCAGCGCTACACGAAACGATAGTAGAGACCTCAGCTGGAGTGTTGTTTTGGCGCGAAATAAGACTAGCGTGTGATTTGGATTTTGGCAGTAAGTCTGGAGAGGAAGAGGTCGCTGGAAATGCGTATGCTAAAAGCCTACGAAGGAAACCAAATTCCATACATGAGAGAGTTCGCAATAACATCCAGATTTCCAGCAATCGAGTAAAGGTTCAGTATGATGTGAGTTCCAAAATGGGAGGATTTCAACCCAATGATCTAGTCTCGTTGTACCAACCTCAGCGACGACGAGGCCTATCTCCCAGATTGCAAAGATCTTGGGAAGTTCTGAGTGAAAGGATAAAAGGATCAACGATGTAATCTGCCGAATTATGAAATTGCGCAGAGGAAAGTCCAAAGCGGTTCACACTAATCGGTTAGCCCCATACGCTGGAAGGAACACAGAACCGGAACAGCAAGATTGTGTGTAAAGGGCAAACCATTTTGAAGTTGAAGAATTAGGAGTCAAAAACAGCTAACAATCATTTACTGACTTTATGACAACCTATTCTGGACACCACAAAGTTAGATTTGGGGTTACCACTGAAGAGTATAGAAATCTATTTGTTGTACTAGAGGAGGAGCCCTTGGCCCATTGTGTTGCTAAACACGTCCGAATGTCCCGTGGCATCGTAGTTGAGTTCAAAAAAAAGGTATGCTGGCGTAGAAGAAATACTGCAACAAGAGTCAGAAATTGGAAAGGCATGTCACCAACTACGCTCTCACCACCAAGGTGTGCAAAGTATTTACTGCCTTGTGACGAAAGCATTATCCTATCAAAAACCACGCTATGAAGACTTGTGAAAAGAAAATATATTTGTGCCGGTGCCAATAGAAAGTTAGCTGTTCCAAAGCTCGGCTGCGGTCTAGACCAGCTTAATTGGTGCGTGGTACGTAACATGTTAGAGCTGGTGTTTCAAGTCACTGACGTTAAGGTACTGGTGTGTAATTGGAATCGAAATAGCACTCCACCAACGACGAAATCTGTGGACTGCCATTTTTTTAAGAAATGGGGCTGGAAGTATGGATCGCAGTGCAGATTGGGGATATTCGCCAACAAAAGTAGAACCATCGTAAGTGCAAAGTCCAAGGTCACTGTTATGGAGCGTAGCAGTCTTAAGGAGGGGGTATTGTAACAAAAATTAGAAACAATAAATGGAAAATTTTGGAATCATCTAGAATGTCTTCTTTATAGTAAAATAGGTTATTTAATCACAATGACTCATTGCGGTAACTGATATCTGTGAATTAGTTAGGTCAGCAATGAGCCATAGCATAACAATTTATTACATTATTATTATGAGTAATATTCTGGAATATTTTTTATATTGTTCTAGAATTTATATTTTCTATATAAAAAGAATGTTAAATTCTCTTAGTTTAGTTTTTATTAGAATCTCATACTGTTAGTTATTGATGAACATATATATAGTTATACATATATAGAAAAATAATTGTCTGCTTTTAGTGGATTATAAAATAAATATTTAAATAATTAGGTGTATATAAATGGTTGTAATATTAGTGCATATAAACATTTTAAAACAATTAACTAGTTTCGTTACAATATAATAGAATTAAAATGGCACCTAATTATAGGTCTATATACAGCATTAAAAGAAGAAACTTGATTACTTGAGAAAACATGATTCGCCAGCAAGAAGCGATGAAGAATATTTCCAAGTGAACTATTTTTTGGTGATAAAATATGCTACAATGATATAATTTTGAAATAGGTTTGCGTTATATGAAAACTATTAAAACATTTTTAGTTTTTCATATACGAAAGAAATTTTAAATATGGATAAGCAACATTTATTCAAACATAGTGACTTGTATCTCCATTTAAAAGCAGATGTAGACGGAGCAGATCTAAATAAACAACTCAAGATGTTTCAGACGATTATACCAGAAAATTGTTCCGGTCTTTACACAATGAAATATATTATAGAAAACAATCTTTCGGAAGCATATCCCACTTTATTAATTGCCTTGAAAATACATTTCACAGCGCCAGTAACACTAGCTTACATACCAAACTCTAATTAGGGAATAAAATACTTTGCAATAAACTTAAACTCTAATACTTTGTTAAATGCTTTAAAAGAACTCTAGAACTTAGTTTATTGGTTCAGTCATTTGTTGTTAAGTTATGGAGTTAATTTAAAACTTTTAACAAAATTTTAGATTCTTGCAAAGGTTTGTTCTGAGTTTTAATAGTTATTTTTATTTTAGCAGCGTTTGTTTAATTCCGTAATTATGGTTTGGTGCCTATTCAGAGCTGAAGAAAATGGGCCATAGAACATATTTAAAACGTTTTAAATCACTTGTTATTTGGTTATCGGCAGTGTAATGGCAAATTCCACAAGTTTTGATGACGTGGTTAAAGACTTTGCAATGAAATAGACAGAAAAAGTATTTAATGTTCTCTATGATCCTATATAATACGTGGTAATGTGTTTACAGCAAATAATTTATTTAGAACTTTTGTTATGGTCCCGTGCAATTTTTGCTTTCGGTGCTAGAGTTTACGTTTATTCTGATCTCTATAACTGTTTGTTGTATAAAGAAAGTAAGTTTAAAGTTACTAAGGGTTCTAAATCTATTACGCTCACGCTGTGAGCAACCACTCGCGCTTAGGTAATACGGATAGCACGTTTTACATGGTATGATAGCTCGAATAATGTTATATAGACCTCGTTCTTTCCCGGTGACTCTTATTAATCCCACTCTAACGTGAGCAAGTTGTTTTCCTTAATAATTACAATGAAGTTAATTTCTAACTACTAGGGAGGACTTTTAAACCATTTCTCTCTCCTTTTGAACTTCTAAAATCATTTCCAAACTTCATCCTTCCCAAAATATTTGCACCTTTTGTCTAATTCGCGAATATTCCGGCAATATGTTTTAGTTCAACGCTAGATTTGGATTAGTAATAAACCAGAAGGTCAGTCTGGCCAGAAAATGTGCAGGAGTACATGGTTTAGAATCGAAAGGAATTGGAAAGGTTGGTTCAAAGTTCAGCATTGATTCAATTTTCGTTAACAGGGCACAAATTTCTTCACATATAAGGTTAGAATTACCACACGCTTGCCTTAGCTTATTGTAGCTCTCAAGAATTACATCAATGGTATCTGCTGTCAATTTCTCAGACCGCAGAAGTTAAAAAACTTTCTATAATTTCACACAGTAATGATTGTCCAAAAACCAGAGTCAATAACCTTTTATGTAATACTATTTGAATTACTCAAAAGCAGAAGTCTTATGGTCTAATTTACAAAAGGTTCAGTACATTGAAAACATTACTCTTAATTTTAAATTATGTGGAGTGGCATAGGTTCTCACCTTTCGGCGTTAACCAACACGTAGTCTCATTTTGCTTTTGTTTTTTGTGGTTACCTGGGCATTTTATTAACCGTCATGGTGTAAAGAAGTTTTTTGAGAATTCTGTCACATATCTTTATATTAGTGCATCTTACTTTCCTTTGCACGATTTTGGCAACGTTGCAGGTACGTTATTAAAAATTCTTTTCATGTCATATATTGATTTTACTTTCTTTTAAATTGAGCGGTTTACGTCGGTGTTTACATTCGTATTGCTTGTTCCACGATCGCTGTACCTGCTGACTTTAGCTTAAATTGTGCTGCCTTCGATACTGCCAATTGAGCTGAGGTAATCTATCATCCCTAGCTGCTTTATAGGAAGACATTAATTACAAAAACAAGGTCAGTTTCTTCCTATATATTCACTACTATTCACGCAAGGCTAAATGTTTCCTCTAACTAACTGGATTCACCTGGTGCAACCTTTTCATAAATGCTAAGGATTCCAAGCTATTAATCGTCAATAGTTAAAACGTAAAATACTGTGGCATTTACTAACTTAAAATAATTGTACTTCCTTCAGTATAAAATTACTGTCAAAGCAGTTTCGAAAAGCAAAGAATTTACTGCCTTCCTTATTTACTTACCCTTTATTGTGAAAAAATAATAAGTTAGTTAATAACCTTGCTTCTTGTTAGATATTGCAGGTGTAGAGGGTATAACAAAAGATTTATTCTACAATTAATTTCGCAAGCACCTACTACTTAGCCGACTCGGAGTGACATCTCGCCAATTATATGCCACCTTAGATAACTTAGAATTTAACGGTTATAACCAAAGTAAAAACTGTTAATTTGATTATTGTTCTGGGTAATGTCTATTGTTACTAAATCGTTGCTACGCATTATATAAATTGCTATCGCCGCTACTTATACAAGGTATTTAAGATAATATGACATTCTTTTTAAGGGATGAAAGCAGACGCTGAAGGCACCCCAATAAGCGTAAAATTAAAAGCAATACGAATACGAAGAAGTACTTTTTTCTAATTATGCACAACTAGCCGCCTATGGTTGCATTCAGACTAAAACTGTTGTATTTACAACACGAAGCAGTACAGGCATTCCTTCTATCTCGATCGTACTCATCCAGAGCTAGAATAATTAATTCAAATAATAGCAACCACTATTTGCGGCCATTGTTATCGAGCACAGAAAAAATTAAACTTAATTTAGTATACCATTTTCTTGAAAAACACGATAAGCGTAAATAATTAACAATAACATACCTGTTTACACCTGAAGGTTGCAGCTGAATAAGAGTTGGTAACTATTTTTACTACATTCTTCACATTATTTTCTTTCAAATAACTTTTAATTCACTTAAAAGAAATATAGAGGAATTCATTAAAATAAATTATATACAATATATTTAATTAAAGGAAATTGTGGTTAATTTTTGCTAAGCTACCCGGCAGTAACGTATTACATTATCACTGACCATTCATTTAGATCAAGTTTCATTAATAGAAACGTATCTGTAGGAATCAGGTGCCGTATCTGATATCCACACTACTATTTATAAATCGTACTCATGACGTAATTGGTCTGATACACGCTTTCTATATTTTACATTAACAGATATGTATTTAATTTTTATATGATAACCCAATTTCTTCAAGCAGTTAGCGATTTATCTTTAGATCGAGCACACTTTGAGCCTTTAAGCAGTTCATTGTCTACCACGGCGTGACGTACCATCACTACTGTCTTCATGACAGACTGGCGCCCTGATCTCTTACGATGTTGTTGTGAATATCTGCAAGCAGACGCAACGAAGCTTGCTCATAATCCTCGAACTTTGATTATTTTCTGCCAGCGTTTACCTGAATTCACGATAACGCTCAAAAAGGACTGCGCAGGAGAAATTTATCAATTTCTCATTTTGCGGCGCGATTTAACTATAACTTGATTTGAATTTAATTTCTTCACGTTTAATGTGGCTGAATTATTGAAATATATCTAGACTACAAAAATTGTGTTAGACTCAAATGTTTAACAAATAGTCAATATGTGTTTATTATAACCAGCCAAGGTGCTACAGAAACTTGTACACAAATAGGAGTATATACGGCACGTGTTTTTGAATGGCGCGTCAGGTTTAGCGCAGGCAGAGAACAAGTTGAGGACTGTTAAGATCCAGTTCTTTTACTTCTAACAGCAAATTTAACTTACAGTTCGTTGAAATCATTTAAAGATTCTTCATTTACCTAGTAATAAACATTTATTTTGCGTTAAATCTATATTTAATATCAGTAGACGGAGTACTTCCATAGACTGTGCTATGTCATAGTTTAAAGTTGCCACCTGCTACTGTGCCAAGAATATGTTACAACCAAGATAAACGTTTAATATACCGAGTGTGACCAGTAAGAGCAAACTGTTATTAACAATATCTAAGCAATGTTTCAAAGCGAACGTTTTGTTAATGAAAATTCAAGTGCTGGATAAAACAAATCAATCGAAGACCAATCTTAACTTCCTGATTAAAAAACAAGTCTTCAAAATTGCGTGGTATAGCAAATAAGTGAGTGGGAAATTTTGCTAACTCAATATTGGTAGCGGAATATTTAATACTCGTAGTCCTGAATATTTGACGTGCTTTGTTAGTCGCATATACTGATATATGTGCTAACCGTCTGCATTTATATATGAATCTCTTATAATTTCCTGGTAAAACGGAAGCGTCTAACAATGTTGAGTCTAATTTTAGGAATCTTTGGGTGGTATGGCCTTTGAAGCATGGCTACAATAGAATGGTTTGGCGTCACGTAATACAAATTGACTAATGTATTCTTCCCAAAATATTTCGTTTGCCGAGTGGAAAAAAATGTATTGTTCTTTAGTATTTCCTTGGTTTTCACAAAGTATTAAATGGCATCATTTAGTGACAGTAATCTGGGTTTGAATTTAAAGTAAAACTCGTATAATACTTTTGAGTTAATATACTAATTTTTTGGGTGTTTCTAAAATTATGCAACCAAAAAGACTTTTTTGAAGAACTGGTGTACTTTGTGCAGTGCAACATAGGTAGGGACCGTTGAAATTATTATCAACCATCTAACGTTTTTAAAAATTCTTAACCCTCGATTTTTTAACAAGTAGTGGGCATTTAGACATTTTAGATATTACTAAGGAGTGAGAATTGGTTTAACGTTTTAATAAATAGTGTGAGAAAACAGTGCTTAATATTATTACCATTGCTTAAAATTGTGACGGAAGTAGTCATGTTGCAAATCCACATTCAATGTATTTAGTTGCTATTTGGTAGGAGATTCGTGTATACACTTAATAGCAAACACTAACAGAAACTGTAAGCTATATAGCTTGCGGACATCCTCAAACGCAGATAGTAAGAATACAGCAATAACGTTTAATCAGTAAGTATTATTATCGTTTTTACAACTCTCTAGCTGACTTTTTAAATGGTAGGTTATAGTTTCAGTGTCAACAATAAACATAGGCGTAGATAACATCTTCTTAGTTCTTAGTTATGTTTCACTACGATTTGAAAGCTAAAAATTTGTAAATATTTATAAATAAAATCAATAAAATGTGATGTGTTACCAATTTTTATTTGGTTAGCATTAGTAAATAATATCTATGTGCAAGCATTATGTGTAACATCCATCGTCGACTTCTTTCTTACTACGCAAGGCGAGTTCCTCTTACTGTTTGCTGTAAGGTTTTAGCATACAGGCTTATATAGACGCAGTCTGAATATATTTGCGCTTAAAGTTCATTCCTAAGTGACTAAGCTCATTCTAGCTACATTCCTATTTAGTGCTTACCGTTTGATCTTCAGCTTATTTTCTAAATTATCTGAAATAAAGTTAATATGTGAGGAGGACTTCATGAAGCCCCTGATTGTATGCCACTCATTATCTTGATCACTGACCTTTATTTGAGAAGTAGAATGTAAAATTTGTTAATTCTTTTTGGCGCAATCTGAAATGGGAGTAATTGAAGTGAGGTGAACTACTAGATGAAAATTCATTTCGGATAATATTTTCAATTGGACTAGAATAATGATCATTAATTTCGAAATGCAATGGCGTTCAGCAACTCTTATTCCACACTTTGCAGTTGTGTTTGTATGCGCATTTGACACATGTTAGATGGGCTATTTTATCAAGCCTTTGCTTGACCGGTAGCTTAAGAACAAGGGGGCAATTAATTATGAGATGATCTAGTTAATAATGATGATGCCTTATTGGTTTATTCTGTTTTCTTCATTATATTTTGTAACTGAGATGCGAAAATGCCGTAGTCCCCTTAGCTCCAATCACTATGTCCATTTCGCCATGCCTACTAGGATTTTGCCAAAACCGAAGCATTTCCACCGTGAATAAGGATTTCTAACGTGCCAAACCTCATATGGACATAGAATTTACGATTTTAATTCCTGTTTGAAGAAGTACATGAATTTAAATTTTTCTTGGCTGAAAAATTTACCGACCCCGATTGGGTTTGTAGTAGCATATCTTCGGCGTAGAGAATAACTTCAAGACCCGCTCTTATTTGTTAATATAAATTATTGCTTGAAATCAGTTATTTTGTGTGTATGTTGTTATTATTAAAATGTTTAAAACTTTTACTGTGACCGGAAATACTTGCAGTGATTTTATTAGCATTACTTAGCTCAAATAATTGGTATCATAGGATACCATGAACTATCTATAGATTTTAATTTCGAAAATTTAATTCTCGTAGCAATACCGGATTTATTAATAACATATATGAAGGAAGTGTATTTATCATAACCTTAAAACTTTGGAGACGAATATATTTGTTTAATTCGTCGTAAAGTGTGCACAAAGTAGAGGTACAATCCTTGTTCACGGGTTTTCAATCGAAAATCACATTTATATGAGCTTAATGATAAATTTGGGATTATTGTAAAGTTCATATAATAGGTTAAAAGCTAGTTTGTAAATTGCGTTTATCGGTTGAATATTATCTATAAGTTAATTAGCTCCAGCTTTATATAAAAGCCGTTTACGTCAGTAAGATCGGATTAGAATGGACAAGACCCTTAAACATTCCATCAAATGATGTAAAATCTTGATATTTGATATTAATGGGAGAATTATTTTCGGTAATTTAGTATTAACATTAATTGAATTAACTGAATTGTTGTTTCATAGGAATTTAAAGATTTGTTTTGGTTACATTCTTGCATTGCTTTCATATTGGGTAAATCTATGGCTTTTGAATCAATTTTGATAAGTTTGTCATACAATATTTTCGGTTTACAATTTCTTTTCCTCGGAATCTAAGGCGCTTAAGTCAATAAAAGGTTTTCGTATTTTTCTAAAAGTGGATAAACATCCTTTAATCTTGAACTTACTTCTTGAAACATGTTTCCTTGTGAGTTTCTATTAGCTGGATTATTTAAAAGCTTTTCAAAATTATTTAACTGTTACAACAATCGACTGTATTTTACTAACAAATCTTCTGATCTTGTTCTTTGCCATTATTTTAGTTTGTTCCATTTTTTAAGTTGTTATAAATAGTATGCAATAATTAATTAAACAACTAAAGTAATTTATAAAAATAACAGAAACTTTACATATCGGCTTAAATTTAATACACCCTCTTCGTTTAAGGATACTTGTTTTTAATTCGGTATTTTATAGTTCTAAGTAAATAAAACATTAATGCGATAGATTTGAATTTTCGGATCAGAATAATATAAAAATGAGTATTTATATATTTTTAGTGTAACTTAGATTATGAAGAAATATTAGAGAAGCTCAAAAATTAATTTAAAATTAGTGTACGGCCTACCTTGTTTCCGTAGTCTTCCAGTAATTCTGTTGAATGTATGTATATAATTGATGGCAAAGAAAGTGTACATCATTCGTAAATATTTTAGGTGCTTTTAACGACTCTTTCGCGTTCTCAGCAAGAACACAAGCTAGCGTAGCAATTAGAATTTTGCCCTCTGCAAATAATAGGTAAGTAATTTCATTTTACATACCAGACAAGTTTATTTCGTAAATTGCTTTTATCATTTTATGTCTTATTAGAAGCAGTAAATTTAGTTTGGGCTATTTTATATTATTTCACAGTCATTCCTTGTCATCGAAACATTAACTATTGAAATTTATTTCTTGCTGTTGTTATTAAGACACTTAATAATAATTAATGTCCAAGAAGTGGACTTGAAGCAGTACTTGTAATCGACGAGGGAATTCTTCTGTATTCCACCAATATATGATGAATACTAAATTTTGAGATATCTTATATAAATGTATCAGTACATTGACTTCACCTAAAATTAAACTAAATTTGTTCTTTAGCTGATCACGAAGATATTTTATAATTTTCCCTCGTGTATGATAGGAAACGTCTTGTTAACTCAATTTGTAACAGTAAATGCAATAAAACGAATCGTGAAATAATAGTATATTATGCAAAAGGCGGAGAAAGTTGCATTTCAATTGTGAGATAGTTTTTTTTCACGAGTAAGATGGCATAGCCATCGAGCGAGTGAAAAAATGTTCGAGCAGTTGAAATGCCTTCTTCAACGTGTTAAATATACTATTTTTTCTACTAAATTTTGAAATAAATTGAAAATAGAACTTTATTGTGTAAAATGCGCACCATTTACGAATTACGAATTGGCAGTTCAATTATGTTTTAAGGTAATGACGATTTTTATATAGAAATACATATGACATGCTATTTTGTATTTCGCGTATTTATAACAAATGGTAGTCGTCAATTTCAACCACATTAGCTATTGAAATGAAATTTTAACCACGGCAATCGATGCGCAAATGAAATACTTCGATATTAGCGAGTAAAAAAATACATTTATCCAACGATTAAAATGCATTCATAAAAGTACCGATAGGACATATAGTAAGATTACAATTTCATGGTATTAAATTGCGAGACAAATAATTAGGTATGAGAATCTGTTAACACTTAAATGTTTGTAATTAGTTCTCACACAGAGAAATATGAAGAATGATTTGCTCATTGAATATTAACCATAGGTACTATAAAATTTACTTAAACTTAATTCGCTATTTGAATTCAAAGGAAAATACCTACTATTCTAATAGAACAAGCATTATGTACAAGATATGTGATAGTTAAACCGAAATATAAGCAGTTTGTTATCAGTGCAACGCTAAGCACACGGCACCTTATAAGTTAGATTAGAGTAAGTTAAGTTTGTAATAAGCATTAATTAAGTTAGTCTCCTATAAAGTTATATGGTACATAAGTTAATAATAAAATTATATTTTAACAGTTTTACAAAGTTAAGGCTTAACTGGCTCAGCCGGTAAGATTCAAAAAAGAATCGAAATTATGTAAATTAATTATATTTTTAGATTAAAAGACCTTAAGAGAAATCGTTGGAAGTTCAAATCCGTGAACCCCACTATTTTCTACAGTACGAAAAGAACCAGGGAACTTAGGTAAGTGTCAATATATATTGTTAATTAGAGGTTCTAATATATTGTTATAAATAACTGTAACTATTATGACTCAGTTTATAATTATTATTAGCTTAAAACTAAATTTAGAATTAAAGCAAACGTTATTGTTATATTCGGTGGTGGAATTGTGTCAGCGATACTGCTGCCAGGTATAATGTAATCGACTAAGGGTTTAAAATAATACACAAGTATAAAATAATATATGCAAATTGATGAATTAATCAATAAAATCAGTAATTTAAAAATAGGCCTAATGTAAATCAAATTATAGAAATGGCTATCTAACTACTTAGAAGGAATACTTAGATATGAACCCAATATTTTCCTGCTATTGAGAATTATTCCATAGATTTATAGAAATTAGCGAAAAGCTAATTAGAAAATTTCAGACCCAAAACATTTCTGAACGAGTACGTAATGTCCACAATGTTATCAAATATTCAGAGACAAGCAGCTATAAATATCCTAGTTGTTCCATTGATAATTGGAATATATTGAAAAATGCTCTGATTGACCTATATTATGATAAGTATAACATTTCTACGCTAAATATAGAATTAGTAGACTTTAAATAAGCATCTTTCTTTGATTTTATAATCTGATAATGCATTTATTGAATCGGCAAATTTCGTGTATAAACACTAAAACTCAAATTAATGAAGCTAAAACGTTAGTTAATTATTTCAAAAATGTGAGTTTGAGAGTATAATTAAAAGGGCGTGAGGATGCAGTAGGTCAATACATGCGGGACAAGAATCCAGTTGATTTAAATCGGACTTTAAACGGGTTAACAAATAACTTTCAATATTAAACAAATAATTTTAATAAAAATAAAACATTTACGTCGCAATATAAACAAAACTTTAATGAACAACAAGTTGAAAACGCAAAACTGTAGTTACAATAAATTCAATGATAGGAATCGTACGTTCACAAAAAAAAAGCGAATAAACCATGTCTAAATAAAACTTGGTAATCTAATTCCCAAATAAGTAAGCAACCATTTCAAAATAGATATCCCATATATCAGAACAAAAACCATAATAGCAATGGGAACCCTAATTTAAATAGCGACCCAAGTTATTATAACCCGACTCCTATGAGTATTTGTAATAACAATATGCAAGTGAGACCGTCCCGACAATTTACGAATTTCGCGATAAACAATAATAATCAAAATGAAAATAATAATTTAAATAAAAATGAAAATGTGCCTTTAATTAAAAAAATAATCTAAACCACGGAACTGGAAATTTTCTAGAAGGTCTCTCGGAAGAAACAAACTCCTAAATGTATATTATATCACCGGAGCGTAATTTTAGGGTTTTAATAGATACAGGTAGTACGAAATCTTCCGTAAATGCTAAAACAGTGCCTAAGTAATTTAAAATATCAACAACAAACGATCCATTTAGAATTTATATGGTGCATGACGTATCTACAGAAAATACAATACCGCAATACTCGTCTCTAAAATATTTAAATTAAAAGGCAAGAATTTGATTTACTTTTAGGAATAGATAATCTAAAAGTATTATAAATTATGATTGCTTCAAGCGATGGATACATAAATAACGCTGGTGCTAAGATAAAATTATTTAATGGAAAACACATACAGCGCAATGTAAATTAAATATATTGGCAGAGCATAACACAGAAAAATTATTAACCCTTAACCGGTATAGCTTGGTCTTGGGACTACGTTTATTTTCATCACCCTATCGATAAACTAATAAGTAGGGGGCGGAATATATGCAAAGTGCATATATATGCATTTTTTGCATATTTTGTAAATTTTATAATGAAATCCATATTTTTCACAAATTATTATTTTATG
>JAHWXV010181498.1:0-11398 GCA_024586415.1 Phrixothrix hirtus
ATATATATATATATATATATATATATATATATATATATATATATATAGGATACAGGATGTTCCACTAAGCGTTGGTTCAAGATGCCAACTAAATCATTAGCTTTAGAATGGATATTATTAAATAAACTTTAAATTGTTTTAAAGTACTATAACTCAAATATATTGCCTTGTATACAGGGTGTATCATATAAGTATGGTTGACGACAATGGTATTTCTTCAAATGAAATACCCCGCATTTTGTTTGAATTTTAAATTTTGTGTGTTAATGGGTATAAACAATTATAATACTCACACATGCCTAAACCTAGCCGTTTTTCAGTTATTTTCAAATTTACGAAAAGTTTTACAATCTTGGTGGCGTATTAAAGGATATATATCGTTGTAAAAAATTCGTATTTTTAGGCCTAAGTAGCTCCATAGATATTTGAAAGTAAGTCTATTTTGGAAATTGCTTAAAATTGTAATTTTGTTAAGACAATTCAATGTTAAATATTGCAAGATCCAAAAGTTGATAACTTTTTATTTTAAATACCCTATCCCGTGTTATAAGGTTTCCCTATATCTAAAATGATAGCGTTTGCATATTTTGAGGTTTTGTTGAAATCTCCAACTTTAAACAAAAATCACAGATTTAGTTTGGATAAAAACATAACTGAAGTAATCATAAAGGTCAAAGTGGGGAATCCACCTTAATAGTTGCTCCGTAAATATGTGCAATTGTTTATTATTCATTCGTATACATTCACTTGTGGAATTTATTCCGATACATCCAAAAACGAGTTCCTAGGTACTTTGGCGAACTTAAGCAGATTGGAATTTGTCTAGTCATACTGTATTGCTCATTAACCACTTCTTCATTTTACATGCATATGCTTTATGTGGCGATTTTCCATTATAGCTGTCACTTAGAAACATTCTTAGGGGGCCGAGCTGTTTGATAACCGATGATATATTGTGTAGATAGTGGACACATTTAGAAATTACGTGTATTTCTTTACTGCATCGATTTGGTAAGGTATCTCAAAACATCCAAATACTGGTCAAAAAGGTTTTTATATGGAGATTCCTTTAGTCATATATTGACAAAGGGCCATTGCAATATGCCACGCTTTCCACACTGAATAACCAAACTGCTGATAAACCCAATCGGTTACATAGAATTCAGTTTCTTGAAGACTATTCTAAGGGATACTGTGAAAGCTTTCTCAATTTATGGCGCCATTTCGATGCCGGCTCATGTTTAGGTTGTACATTCCTGGAAAATCACGTAAATATAGAATAAACGTCTTTAAGCTGTGTGGTAGAAGTGGTTACGCTTACAGTAGTTGGACATGCAAGGGAAAATGTAACACAGTTACGGCTGGAAAACAAAGTAATGTTGTGGTTTCAACATTGATGGAAGATTATCTCGATTGTGATCTTACCTTATTAGCAGATAATTATTTCATTGATATGGAATTAACACACACCCCTCTTAAAAACGAACATGTTGTTGGTACATTAAGAAAATATATCAAAGTGAGCACCTAAAGTTATTTCGAAGGATAGATGAACGAAATGAAGGGATATTAAAGGAAAAAAAGATAATGGTAAGATTATAGCTAATAGAAAAGTACGACGTCATAGCCACACATTACACATTATAAGCTGTAAACGTAAATCGAAACAATAATAACTATAAAGAAATTTATTAACCACAAGTCATAATATTTTATAAGTGTAAGGTGGGTACTGTTCAGAAGGCACCCGACACTGATGCTTTTAGACAAACCATACACTTGTACTATAAGGTAACATTTGGATATATAGTCAACGCCTTTATTCTATATCAAATCTCTAATGGAACAACAATTCAAATTTTGGATTTTATAGGACAATTTGTGACATATCTACTTGGTGAAGTTATGGAGAAGCTACAAGGAAACTCGAAAATGAAGCATTTATATAAGAAATACAGGAACCAATGAAGGATAATACATAAAAACGAAAGCCATGTGTAGAATACGAAAACGAATTCGGATTCTTAAAGATTCAAATTAGTTACAAAAAATATAGAGTATGTGTCGGTATTCTGCAACTAATGTCCGCCCCAATTAATAGACTCACTAGAATGTATTACCGGCGATGCCTCCTTTAAGTATATATTTTACAGTTTCTTAGCTCTTGCCGTATTTTATAAGTAATTAATAAAATATTCAGTAATAAATATGGACTACCATCTACAATAGTAGTCAAAATAATTTTAGTCGGGTAAAAAGTAGTTAAAGTTATCTAAAAGAGTTAGTTTTATAAAGCAAAAATAAATTAATATAGAAATCTAATTGAATACACCTCGTATAGTGTTTTATGTAATTGTCCTAGAAATTTTATTAAATATAGCATTGAAAACAATTATAAAATGTAATCCGTAAAATTATTCAGTATTATAAAGTAATGAAGTAAACGTCAGTTATTGTAAAAAGCTGTTAAAGCATTTACATACACGTAATAAAGTTAAATGAATCTCATGACTTGGTTGGTAGAGAATAGAAATAAGCATACAAACTATTAATGTACATCGTGGTATTAAAATCTTGTAAAGTAACTAATTGAGCTACTATGAAAGGAATGCAACACTAGCAAGGACTGAAGTCGAATATGAGATCATGTAGAAAGGAGCTCGTAGATCCCGCGAGAAAGTCAAGGATCAGTAATTAATCAGATACTAGTGACATAGGTTGTGAGCTGCAGTAATTGTTTCAGAAGTGCCTTTTGTTTTCATTTTAGTTCATCAAAACTGTCCTTGTTGAAATTCTAATGTATCCACCGATCCAAGATGCTCAGGTTGAATTTCCAAATTAATTGAGATAAAAAATTTAATGGGAATTAGACAGTAACATTTTCCTTTGACAGCTACCAGCTGGTATATCAATCAAGTTGGATAATCAGGAACGGCTTCCGCTCGTAAAAGACAAATAAGAACCACCTCGACTGTAAGTGATACCTATGTCATTTCGCACCTAAAAGGGGGTTATGCTATCTACCCGTAGGTGTAAGTAATTTGTTACCGGTGTGGAACCGATCTAGTTTTTGATTAACGTAATGTAATAAAGGACCTTGATTTCTGGATCTATATTGTTGTGTGAAACAACTATATTACGAACTCTTACTATCAAATGATTCAATGAACATTCTTAAAGTTAGAAATTTAAACTAGCAATTATTGATTTGTTAAAAGCCATTATTGATAACCCTAACTGTTATATTATATTAATTTAGTTTGTTCAATGAAATAATAGCATACGGGGTACCCGCAAAATGTATGTTTCTTATATACTTGTGTGTCACGTTGTTAACTTAAGCAAGATTCGCCTTCCTAAATAATTTTAAAAACATTTTTCTGGCCTACTGGGGCATTTTGATATTGTTCAGTTTTACAAATGCGAACCTCGGTTACATTGACTTATGTTTATATTGTTTGTAGAATTTATGGCATATCACAACTATCGCTAATTATTAACAGACTTGTGTTAATGTGTCAAAGTGAAAAATTAATTATATAACGTGTTTTGTAAACAATTATCGTTTTTCTAATACATCAACGTAAATCTTACCTAAACTTATAAAGATACAGTGCACGTACAATAAATTTAATATGGATCCAGTATTTTGCTAACAAAAGGAAGGTTATAAATGATGTTTCAAACTAAATTCGGAAGTTTTATAATAACATGTTCCTGAAAGTCAGAATAGTAACAACTTACAGAGTAGCCGAATTTAGCATTTGTTCTTTAACTATTTACTTTAACTAAAGTACATTGTAAATTTTTGGTACTGTTTCAATCAGACATCTAATTTTGATTTACACTTCGTATTTATTTTAAATGGCGCATCCAATCTTCCTACTTTTTTTCATTTCTAATAATTACCAGTATATCTGGATCGATAACCTATGAGAAAGTGGCTTCACCCCTACTTCTATGATAAAGCTAAAACTCTGCAACATACAGGAGCTATCACAAATAGTGAACACATACAGTGTAGTATATTTCCTTTCAGTTTTATTCCGTAGCTGCATTACCAAAGGAGTGTCTGCCTCCACTCTAAAAGTAGGCCTTAACATCTTGACATACAAGATGATTCCACGAACATTACCTTGTAGCTGTATTTGGCTGGAGAACAGTGGTGCCCACCTTTATCAATTTTGACGTAACGTTACAGTGTTCAACTATCGAAAGTACCGATGAACCCCGTCTCGTTCCATTGTAGCTTTGCTAGTCATGGTTGAACACTCGTGTATTTGTCGCATGCGTTGTTTTCAGTTCACCCTGTGACAAGTTGACCCTGAAATCACTGGTATATATTCAGCTTTATACTAATACCTACAAGTTATTAGGAATACCTTTAGGATTATATGGCGAGCAATTTATGACACATTTTGTAAAAGAAAGAGCTAATTTAAGTGTGTCACAAGTCATACATATTGTACCATAGAGAACGATCGTGAAATGTGGTCCTAGTTGTCACAGTGTTAAAATAAACCACGTATCGGAGTCTTGCCACCTTGGTGATTGGAAGTAAATAACTATTGAAAGACTATTGTGTTTATACATCTGCAGGGTGCCTACCCTATACTCTGCATGTGGCATATTAACAAGTAAATAATTTTGATTTAGATCACAACATGATTCTTTACTTTCAGGATTTTTGGGACAAACTAAAAGTTTTGAAATCACAATTGCATGATATATTTAGTGACATAGAAATTGCAACACCAAGAAGTAGTAGGAATTTCTTAATCGAAGTTGGTAGATCTGTTGGACTGGCAGTAAGTAATAATTGATTAACTTTTGAGAGCAAGCCGTAATGTGATAACCTCACATTAGACAGTTGCTGTACTTTTCTGCGAACTTTTTCGGTCTACGTTTTTCGTACGCTTCGTTGTTTTCTTGCATTGCTAATTAACATTATTTTGGTTGTTGTTTTTTGTTAACGTGTTTTGTTTGATCATGCCTAGAGTACGGTAACGAGGATATTACAGCCAATTAAGCGAATTTGACAGAGGTTGAATTATTGGTTTGCGCGAAGCTGGTTTTTCTTTTGGGGAAATTGCTAACCGTGTAAATCGAAATCGGTCTACTGTAATGCAAGTGTGTTGTTCGTGGTTACAAGATGGCCAGGAACATTGTAAAAGGGGAACCAGAGCTCAGTGTCAAGATCATCGCTTAAGACATCTGGCATTTAGAGAACGATTTTCCTCTACTCGCGCAGTTGGTGGCCAATAGTTTTGCGAACAAGGTCTCCTTCTAACCCTTAGAACAGTTTATGGCCGAATCCGAAGTTTTGGGTTAGCATCATATCGTTCGCAACTTGTGCTTCCTTTGACTGCAGAACATTGTCAGCAACGGTTACAATGATGCAATGAACTATCTCATTTAAATATTGAATGGCATCGTGTTGTTTTCAGTGGCTAATCTAGATTTTATTTAGGAATGCACGACGGTCGTATGAGAGTCAGGAAAAGACGGAGTCAACGACGGGATTTTCGATTTATAGTTGAGAGGCGCGTACACCTCACTGTGGGTGTTATGACTTGGGATGCGATGATTTATGGCAGCAACTCTCCCTTGGTGTTCATTCAAGGTAGTATGACATCACAACAGTATATTGCGTAGGTTGTTAGAATACATCTTCTACCGTACTTACGAGAGCCCGACGATCCATTATTTCAGCAAAATAAGGCACGTCCACATGTAGCAAGATTTTGCTTGAACTTCTTTGTGCAGGCCCAGATTCATCTTTTGCCCTGGCTTCCGAGATCTTCAGATATTTCTCTCATTGGACATGTATGGAGATAATGGGTAGAAGGTTGCGAAATTTGTAGGGTTCTCTTTTGACTTTGGAGACATCTAGACATTAGATGCGACTTGCATGGGAGGCAATACTCAAAGACGAGATAATCCACCTTACTCAATCAATGCTTCGACGTGTAGATGAATGTATAAATCAGAGGGTCCGCACCATACATTATTAACGATTATTATAAAATTTTGTTTAACCAATAAAGATTTTCCTCCCAAATTTTGGTCATGTGCCTATGGGTGTGCGCGTGGGTGTCCGTGTGCGTGTGCGTGAGCGTGTGCGTATGCTTATGCGTGTGCGTGCGCGTGTGAGTGTGCGTGTGCGTGTGCGTGTGCGTGGGCGTGTGCTTGTGCGTGCACATGCACGTGCGCTTGCGCGTGTGCGTGCGCGTGTGCGTCTTGGTGTGCGTGTGCGTATGCGTATGCGTGACTGTGTGGGTGTGCGTGTGCGTTTGCATGTGGGTGTGCGTGTGCGTGGTGGTATGCGTGTGTACGTTCCTGCGTGCGTGCGCGCTCTTAGACGCGCGCATGTGTGCGTCCGTGCTTCCGTGCGTGCGTACGTGCGCGAGTGTTTGCGTTCGTACGTGCGTGCATGTGTAGGTGCGTGAATGCGCTTGTGCGTGCGTGCATGCCTGCCTGCGTACATGCGTTCGTGTGTGCCTACGTTACGTACATGCGTGGGTACGTGTGTGCCTGCGTGCGTGTATACGTGGGTGTGTGAATAGATTATTTCAAAAACGAAAATTCCCACATTAACGAAATATAAAATATTTCAGTTTGTATCGATCCTCGCACTCCACTGCAAAAATTTCACGAAAATCCTGTAACCGTAAGTGCCACGTTACTCTTATCATTTTTGGGTTTTTCGCGATTTTCTCTAAATCGGCTATAACGATTTTTTTTAATTAATTGTATTTCCTAAAGATTCATTGCCCTTTCATACAGTTAACCACGGTTTTCAGAAAAAGTTCCATAAAACGAGTAACTGAAGTAATATTACCATTAGATGTGAATAAAATAACTAAGAAAATGAAAGGCCTAGATAAATTAAAATTTATATTTGAGGTTCTAAGTACGTTTGTGTAGTAAATTAAGAATTTGGTTAAAATCCAATAGCCAGAAGTACAACTTTATTTCTGTTATTTTTAGGTATTTTCCGAATTTTTTGTTTTTCGCCATTTTCTCGAAATTGGCCGAAACAATTTTTTTAAACTTATTGCATTTATTAGCCATTTAATGACCTTTTATAAAGTTTAGGTTATTTCTCAGAAACTGTTCCGTCAATTGAGTAACCGGGAGTACCTTCGGCGTTAACTCTAAATAAAATAACGATGAAACTAAAAGTCCTAGTTGAATGAAAGTTTACATTTATGGTCATAACTACCTTTGTATATAAAATCAAGAATTTAGCCAAAATCTAATAACCGGAAGTTCCACTTTATTTCTGTCATTTTTAGATATTTTCCAAATTCTCTGTTTTTACGGTTTTCTTGAAATCGATTGTAACTATTTTTTGTAAACTTAATATATTTCTTAGCTACCTAATTTAGTTTTATATTAACCAAGAAATGTCTCTAATGCATTTTTGAAAATCGAATAACGAGAAGTACATGGAGTATTAGTTATGAATAACATATCTAAAAACAAATCATATGAAAATGAAAAACCGTATTTAAGTTATTTATCTTCTGTGCATGAGATAGCAAAAATTTAGTTAAAATCTAATGACCGGAAGTGCTACTTTATTCTTGATATTTTTAAGTTTTTTGCAATTTTCTCAAAAACCTTTGACAATTTTTTTAAAACTTGCTACGAACTTGCTGGAAAAACGCGACGAAGTGAGTTATCAGAGAAAATCTCTAGAGTTAATCAAGGTTTTGCGTGTCCAATAACTTGGATGCGTGACCGTTAGAATGATCGTTGCCAAAATAAACGTAAATAATATTTTAATCATTTGAGGACATTTGAATATTTGTATATCTACGTACATAAGAGAAAGTCATGTGTTGCCCCACACCAGATTCTTTTTGATTTTTTTTAATTTATATAGTCTGATAATATTTGTATTTGTGTTTCTTTTTCCGTAGACATTACATTTTTGTTTGATTTTATTTAATTTACTTCATCTAGAAATGCTTATCTTTCTTACTTGAAGTAGGATTTTGGCGGTAGAGCAGAGAGTAACACTTGAGTTAAAATCCGAACCTCGCCCTGAGGTTAATTTGAAATAGATATTAATTTTATTTGGTTATTAAGCAATTATTTTATTAAATAATTATAATTTCAATATTTCAATTAATAAACATATTTTTTAGGTGGTATTTGAAAGCTTACTTAAATTAATTTGAATGAAGGTTTTTTTAATTTATAGTTCATTATGGATATGCCAAATTCTTCACTATTTTAATTATCATTAAATTCGGGCTAAGTAATACGGGATGAATAACAAAATAACTAAATAGGACCCAAATCCTGTACTTTAAATTTTTCTTTAGATTAGTTCATGACTATTATTTTAATTTCAGATTTTTTGCTTTTTAGGTTAGGCATATTAATAGTGGGATAAATAGTTATATTCTTGAGATTTTTAGGCGTTTCCGATTTTCTGGAAAATGGTTCTAATGATTTTCTTTAAGATTATTATAGTTATTATACGTATTTGTTATTCTATACGGACGAATCGGTTTCTTTAGAAATATTGTATGAATGGAGTAATTGGAAGGTATATCCAGAGTTAAGCAGAGTTCTGTGTAGTTAGAAACTTACATGGGTAACCGAACTTGAAATAAATTAACATTTTAATGATTTTAATGATTTATAAGCATTAGTTACATATTTACTGTTTATTTAAATGTCTAAACTACATGTCATTAAATTAATTTGCAATTTAATTTAATTTATAAAATTTCATTTTACGTGCGTAAGAACTTAATTTTTCTAGCTAACGTTTTATATTTACAATTAAATTTAAAGTAGGTATGAGAAAATCTCACACAGATTAGTTCAAGTTAATTAAGAACTGTAAAATTTATTTTGGAAGTATACCTATTTTCTGAAGCTTCGGTTTATCATTTTCAGATAGTTGAATAAAAAAATTTAGACGTAGAACCATTATTGTGTTACTTGCGCGTGAAACTTTGCGAAATCCTATATAGATTGATATATTATAAATATTACTTAACATATTTATACTTCAGTAAAGCATGTTCATTATCTACAAAACAGCCAAGTTGAAATATATTGCACAATAAATGCTAATGCTTAAAATATATAAATTCACTGTGTCAAATGAAAGAAAAATTTATTATCTTATTACATATATATTATATTCCACATTATAGTTCTTAATTTTATTATGTGCTAGATTTTCTCGTATATGCATAAAGAACATTTTTTAAACAATACCTTTTACGATATTTTAAAAATACGAGTATGAGTTTTAGTCTAAGTATTAACATTAGGAACTACACTGGTGTATGAATAAGTAATATAAATGCTTGTCCCATATGGTCTATACTCTGAATTACTTTGTATATAGATACATATATCTTCCTTAAGATAACAAAAATTTACGCCATATGTAGAATATAAAGTTTTACACAATTTTTTATTTAGTTTATAAAAATACGATATAAAGTTAAGGCGGTGTGAAAGCAATAAATTAAAAAGTTTTCCTTCAATTTGCCTTTCTCATTTCATAGACTTCGCATCTAGAACTTCCAGTCTAGACAGACTTACGTAGTAAATTATATTAATGTAGTTTAGAACATAATCAGAATCCTGACATAACAGATGAATTATTGTAAAATGAAATAGCAAATCAAATAAGTTAGTCGTTATTATTAGCTAGTAGGTAGACTAGTTACAGTATTGCCTAAATTATGGAATTAATTACGACAAAGATAATTGCAACAGGGCCCAACAGGAGGTACTGCTTCATAATCATTGTTATCTTATTTAAAAGTAATAGATAAAGATCAAGTATAGGAAGTAATTGAACAAATAATATTTTAAATGGGCATATCGATTTAAAATGTTATAGTAATAATTAGCAAAGAATTTAGTTACGTTGTTTTAAATTAAATTAAAAGCGATTGAATATAACTATACATATTAGGTAACACTGCTTTTATGCATGCTTACTTATTAACTTAATTTCAATCCCTAGATTGCTTGATGAACAATTGTATGACTCCTAAAGGTTTTCTTTTATTTCATTATAGTTGTGACAATTTCTACATTACAGCTTAGTTTTTGAAATTAAGAACTTCCACATTCCATGCAATTTAATAGTATTATAATCATTTATTATTATTGAATATATAAGACCTGATTGATAATGGAAACTCCTACCTTTTATCAGATAACTACAATAACTGCTGAGTCTCAACTTGCCCCGATAAATGGAACATGTTTTAAAACTATATTATAAAACGTTACAGATAGATAGAGGCATAAAAATAAACAATGTCTCTTTTTAATTTTTTCCCTAAACCAAAAGTTTTAAATAAAATCGGGAGAAAGTTTATAAAATGTTTTCGATGTAGAGTAGTAGCTTGTACTAAAGAAGCAACTATTGTACAGTCATATAATAAGGTCATAGATTGCGTAAGATTACCGACGTTATTAATTAAACCATTTTTTCTTAATGCATTGGTGAATTTAATTTCTGTTGATTTTATTATTCTCGATGTACAGACTGTCCATTCTAGCAAAAATGATGAGATGCACGAAGCTAAACAGAAACGGAGTTATGTATTGTAAGGATGCAAAATATCAGTTTTTAACGATGTACAATCGGTGGCACAAGTTTTTAAAATGTATTTAATACTAGTTACTTCTCGCTTTCTTTTAGAAGATCATTATAATACAAAATAATGCATTTGGTTTACAAAATGTATATTCCAGTTGTATAAATTTAGGAAAGTGCAATTTTTTTTGTTTACGTAAAGGGCAAGTTTCGTTAGTATACTACAAAAGTTTACTTACAAAAATGTCAAAAGGTACCAATTTATTTATTATAGCGTTTAATAGGAGTTTAATAGGAGTAAAATTACAATGCTTTATTTATAAATATCATAATTACAGCTATCTAGTTTTTACAGCCAATAATTGTACAATATAGGTAGTATTTATACAATTTAGTTTTATTCACTTAGAAATTATTAGTTCTACCGTAGAAATGGTATAACTAAAATGTAATTTAAAATAATATCTTTATACTTTCTGCTATAGGTAAATTATAATGAGTACTGCATATCAAACAACAGGAAGTAATACTGAAGTAAATTAAATTTATTAAGGAATGGTTTTTACTAGAATATCTTAGGTACAGAGCTAGAATGACAAGTATAGTGAACTTGTAAGGTGCTCAGCCGGGGCTGAGCTAGTTTTACATATACCTCGAGTTTAGCTCAATAGTCGGAGAGGGTCCAGGACGGCTTTCTTAGCTGCGAAGGTAACTTACTAAAACTTATTAAAGATATTTACAATTTTAAAATTTATATACAAGGCAGCTTCAGGGTGTGAACTGTGGTTTATAAACTGTTTCGGTTTA